>JASANP010001068.1:0-83627 GCA_030849625.1 Wallacemonas sp. TrypX
GGCCATGGTATCCTGGGTCTTCCCGCGCTTGCCGCGCTTGCCGCCCTTGTTCGCACGCTTGTTCTTGTCAACAGCCATTGTTGAGGACCTTTTGTTTCTGGAGAGGTTAAGCGGAAAATAAAAAGCACGCAATGAGCGGAGGTGTGCGCGGGGGGCGGGAGGAGAACGAGCGAGTTAGAGAGAGAAAAGGGAAGGTAGAGCATGGGGATGACAAGAGGGTGTCCGGAGTGAAGGGGCGGAGTGAAGCGCCGCCACGATCGGCTGCATCAGCACTGTTGGGCAAGGACAGGGTTGTTTCAGTGGCAACGCGGCACGGCATTTCTGTGCCTGGGCGTACCTGTGTGACTAGGCACAAGGGCTGTAGTCATCCACGCACATGGTAGCACACGCCACGGGCAATTCAAGCAAGTGCTCGATGGCGTCGCGCACTTCCACACCGGAGTGCGTTGCTTATGATGGATGTGGGTGTGTGTTTGTGTGTTTTTGTGTGCTCTGTGTGTGTGTGTGTGTGTGTGCGGAGGGCTTCTGCCCTGAAAAAAAAAATGCGTATGTTAAACGTCAAGGAGATGGTGTGAGTTTCACTGCTTCGCAGAGCTGCAGAGCGCACAAGAGAAGCCATGTGAAGAAGAAGAAAACAAGGCAACGACTCCGATTACTGAACAAGAAACAGCTCGTTATCCATGGAGATGCCCACGGCGATGCGGCCATCGATCGCAGACACCCAACTGCCCTGCCAAGTCGACGCGCAGCTCACAGAGGAGTTGAGGCGCGTGCGGAACGTGCTCCCGGTAGGGTCCTCTGAGGCTGGGGCACCGGCGTCATCCTTGCCCTTGCTCTTGCCAGCCGGACGCGACGCGGCGGCTTGGTTGGCTGTGAGCGACAGCGGCTCGCCCTGTGTGGTGTAGAGTGTTTCTTTGCCGTGAAGGGCAATGATGCGCACCTCGGCATCCACGCCGCTGCACACGACCGCGCGCCCGCCTGCGAACGGGGCGATGGAGGCGATAGTGTACTTGAGGACGTTCAACGAGCTAAACGCGCGATTGAACTTGCGGTAGTCGTAGACGCAGAGGGCACGGTCCATGGCCACCGCGACCTCAAAGGGGTGCACCGTGTTGCAGACATCACGCACCTGTCCACTCACACTGTTCAGCCGGCCTGGCACGAGTGGGCCTGAGTAAGCCGGCACTGCTGTGACCTCGGCCTCCGTGTGAGTCGTCGTGTCCACGGCGTCGACGGGTGTGAGTGTGGCGGAGAGACTGACGACGGCACTGGGGCAGCGAACATCGAAGAGAGTCGCCAGGCAGCCCTCTGCCACCAGCACCACGTGCGGTGAGAGCTCCGTGGTGGACGAGGCGGTGGCTTGCGCGGGTGTGTCTGTCCACGACGTCCGACCCGGGCAGATGAGGCCTGTCGGCGCGTGTGTTGTCGCGTACGCACGCACCACCTCGCCGCGTTCAACATCCACGACGCGCAAGTCTTGGTAATGCTCACGTGCACAGACGAGAAGCCTTTCGTTTTCCAACGGCACGAGGCCCGCCCAGCCCGGTGCGCCAAGGGCGTGCGAGAACAATGCCGACGATACGCCGGCGGTGGTGTCGGCCTCCACGATCTGCGAAGGGACCGGTGAGCGGGCGGGGGCGATGGGATGCCATTCGTCCGCGTCAAGCCCAGCACTACCACCTCGGCCAACGGACGCAGACGGCTCCCCCTCGCGGCGAGTGTGTTTTGCGGCGACGGTGGACGACCTCATCGTGTCGGCGAGGCCGGGACGAAAGCGGTAGAGGTTGCCTTTGTCATCACTCGCGTACAAGGCGTGGGGCGTGGCCCCACCGGAGAGAGCAGCGGTGGTAGTGGGCACTAGGGAGACAAGACGGCGCCCTGACGGGACCGGGCTCGAGAGGTCGTGGTGCGTGGTGCCGTCGGTGGCTGGGGTGTAGCACACGCAGCGTGTGCCCGTCTCCGCGTCGACCGTCACCAGTGAGCCGAGGCCAACCGCGTCTGTCGTGGCGTCCCTCGCCTCGTCCGGCGACTCCATCTGTGATGCCTTGGCCCTTGCTGTCGTGCCGTCACCGCGAAGGCGCACGGGGCACCCGCCCAGCCACGGCGCGGCTCCGCGCTCAGCCGTCGTGCACACGTGTGGCTGGCATCCCTTGGGAATGTACTGACGCCTGGCAGGCAGAACGCCTCCGCGTGGGGGCTCTGGGAGGACGTCCTTCACGACGGAGAAGTAGTAATCCATCGCCTCTGTGCGTGCCGTGACACGAGGATAGGAAAAGAGAGAGAGGGGCGGCAGCTTCGCGAGGGGTGCAAGTGTCAAGTGTGCGGAGATATCAAAGGAAGACGATAGATGGAGAGAGAAAAGGGTGTGCATGTCGGTTCACAGGCATACGCGTGTCTGCGGGCCCACGCGAGCGTGCGCATATACGCACAGAAACGGCCGTGTGGGTAGTTGCGACTTCTGCCGCACGCAGGGCGAAGTGTAGCGCGGCAACGGCAGAACAACATCTGACCGCGTAAATGAAGCTGCGCATGGCAACTTCGCTCGTAAACGTGCTTGGCGATTGTTGGGATGTGTGCGGTCGTGTGACTTTTACTGCGGCAGGAGAGAGAGAGAGAGAGGGAGAGGAGAACAACACACACACGCACACGAGGTGCTGAGCAAAGAAAAGGAAAGAAAGGAAGAGTGCATGTGCTACGCAAAGCAAAACAAAGCACGCGAGGGTCACTCAGTTGCAATACCAAATGCGCCGGCTTCCGTAACAGCGGTGGTGAGCCAAAACACTAACATGAGTAAGCCAGTTTCAGGTAGAGCCAGCGTGATGTGCGCGAGGGCGCATGGTGTGTGGTGCCTTCGTTCACCCAGCGGGGCCTTCACACGGCGGACCCTGTCGAGACTCGAAGAAAAAAGAGCCAGCCAGCTGCTCACACAAAAACAACGACAACGAAAATGGGGAGACGTGAAAGCAAACCAAAGCAAAGGAACAAAAGGAAAAGAGACGGGGAGAACGGCATACATGTTCGTCGCGTGCGGCATCGTCACAGGCCAGAGACAACATCACAACAAGCGGAGGGGCGAAGATGAGACAGAAGCCTAGCGAGGTGAACGGCACGCAAAGCCACCACCAGAGCTCTCCGCTGACGAGAACGCAGGGGTGGTGATGGTGACACGGACAAAAGAGAGGAAAAAAAAGGAAAACACGGTGAGAGACGGACAGGGAACGACAGGCGTGGCCGACCCAGTCCACCGGTGATGTTTTGGTGCACGGCAACCACTCCTCCTCCTCGAGTGCAATCCAAACAGAGACGACAACACCAACAGCGAGTTTCCTCTTTCAAGTGCGAAGTCGTTTCTCACGACTCATTGTGCTCCTTGACGTAATCGTCAGTCGCTGAGCTCGGTGTGTTCGACACGACGCGCACGGCAGGAAATCACGTGTGTGCGTGCACACAGCAGTCGTCTTCGAGACAGCAGGTGTGCGCGCCGCTGACGTTCTACCACACCTGCCGGCGCCGCAGCGGCAGCCGAGCTGCAGCACCGCAGGCCAACGCAGGGAACAGTGACGGTGAACGGTGCTTGGCGAAGAGACGGTGGAAAAAAAAACACAAATAAAAATTATGTTTCAAAAGAGGAAAAGACGCACCGAAGAGAGAAAAGGAAAAAGAACGGAAAGCAGGTTGTTGTGCTGTTGTGTGACACTCACTTATCCAGTGTCGCTTGTCGTTTCGCCTTGAGCCACGTGAGTGTGTACTCGATGACGTCGTTCGGCTTATCGCGCAGCATGTCTGCCGCGAGGTCGTTGAACAGTTCAGGAAGGAGGACGCTTCTGGCGTAGTCGCGGTCCCTCTCTTCTTTGTGACATGTTGACTCATCCACAGAGGCCAGCACACGGTGAACAGTTGCGGAGGAGTTGGCCTCGCGCGGTGGTGATGCACTCAGTGGTGGCCGCCGCGCTGGAGCACAGTCAGCACCACTAGACGAGATGGCGGAGGATTCCGGTGGGGAGTGTGGAGGCGGAGGGCGTGCTGTCGGTCTTGTCGTCTGGCCAGTGGCATCGTGAGACGAGGTCAGACGAGGCGGTGTCGTCCCCGGTGCGGCGCAGGGTGCCGGAGGGTGCGGACGCGCATGAAGAACGGTGGGTGTTGGTGTCGTCGCGTTCGCGGCGTGGTTGGGTGTGTTTGCCGGAGGTGTGAAAGTGGACGGCCCGGTGCTGCCGCGCGGTCGCGTCTCTGCACGCGCGCCAACTTCGGGTGGCGGCTGGGCAGTGTGCATCTGCGTTGATGAAGAGCACGCTGTGCTCAAGGGTGGTGGAGACGCGTTCACGCCGTTGCCTTGCGCGCCCATCATATCTGTGAGCAGCTTGCTTTGGGGTGACTCACGTGCGTACAGGTTTGCGTGTGGTTGTGTCTGCATGCGTGTGTATAGGGAGAGAGAGACACGCAATAGTGGTGAAGTCAGTGAACGAGAACGGTGCCGCCAAGCGCGAACGGACAGAAACAAGAAAAAAAAGAGGAAGGGGAATAATAAGGTATGCACAGAGAACGAATGACAGAGCGATGTGTGGTCCTTGCTCTTCTCTCAGATCACTAGATGCTCTCAGGCACACCTGGTGGAGAAGTGGAGAAGCGAAAAAAAAAAAGCCACTTCTGGGACACTATTAGTGAGCTCCAAACAAGAAGAAAGGAAACAGAGAAGCGGCGCTGTGTGTGCGGTGGAATGCAGACAGGCACTGGCGAAGAGGCAAGAGACAGGTTACAACAAGGTGAGAGAGAGAGGAAGTAAGAATGTCTGTCAAGTGGCAACAGTGAAAACAGCCTTGAAGCGATGATTCGCGTCGCACACACTCGCGCAAGAGCGAGTGGAGAGCGGAGAGGGAACCTGCACATGTCTCAGCCTCGATGTGGAAGGTGACTGTTCACTCACCGGGCAGGGGCGTGAAGGACAAGTCAAGAGTAAACAAAAAAAAGCGCACAGGGCCCAAAGGAAATAGAAGAGGGCCTAGTCGGTGAGGGGTGGGGAGGGGGCGAGCGAGCCAGCGGCCTCACCTTGACTGCTCTACCGTGCGGAGCCGCCACGGATCGCGTGGCGGTCAACGCAGGCGTGACGGTGCGGTAGAGTTGAACTTGATGTGTTTGGTGTGGTTCAAATAAGTCTGCCACGTGTACCGAAAGAAAAAACGCGGCGGCGGACAGTCGCGCATCGACCCGGAACGGAAAAAAGAAAGAAGGAAAAAAGAACAAGAAACAAACGGCACCACAAACCCCACCAAAGCAGAAGCACACGCTCCTCACTTTCTATATTGAAGTGTTGTGATACCTTCTCCTCTCCAACTCTATGGGGGATTGCTGACCGTGCCTCAGTCACCAGTCCTAGTGGTGAGCAGTGGCAGTGGAAGGAGAGAAGCGTTGGGTGTCAGCGGCAAAACACCAGCACACACACACACACACACACACACGCAAAAGGGGCGAGATGAAAAGGTGCAAAATATCTATGAGACTTGTTGCGGTGGACTCTGTGGCAGACGTGCGAGTGACAGACAAGGGTAGACGCTCCTTGCCCCTCTGCCCCCGCCGCCTGCGCAACCGTGGTTTCTCTCGGGGGCTGGGCAAGGGCCCTCCCAGGCACAGCAAAATCAAGAAGAGGAAAAATTATCTTTTTAAAAGTCCGCAAAGGAGAGCGGGGGCAGTTCGGGCGGGCGGGTGACCAAGCATACACATGCAGGCACACACACGCACCGTCGGCCACGCGCCACCAACAAGCGAGTAAAGAGGGGAAAGCAAAAGCTGGAGCAATAATAAAGATCTACCTGCCCACCACTGTCATCAGAAGTCCTCCTCGAAGCTGAGCGAGCTGCTATGCTTTTCAACAAAAAGGCTCACGATTGGTCGACTGGAGTTCTGCAGGTGGCCAAGGTCAGCCTTGGTAAAGGCATCCTCCATCATTTGTTTGCGTGCAGTCTTGTCGTGGACGGTGCCCAAGGCCCGATCGCACTCGAGCAGTGGCGCGTTGTCGAGCACGATGAACGTTGGGATGATCTCCACCTTGAAAAAGTCAAAGATGGGCTTCGCAAAGTCCATGTCCGCTTTCATCCAGGTGTGCACGGTCGGGGGGAGGCCATCTGCGGTCAGCAGAGGCAGCTCCCCGACAATGCGCATGCACGGCGGGCACCACGAGGCGCCAAGGTAGATGACTGAGCGTCCACGAGCCGTGTCACCGGTGCGATGTGCGGGGTGAGCCCGAATCGACGCGATGATGGTGTGGAGAAGGTGGGGCAGCGTATAGACGGGCTGCCACAGGGAGAGCGAGTGAACCTGCTCCACCGTGTGCACCTCCTTCACGACGAGCGGGCCACCGTGCAGGCTCATGCGGTCAGGAAACGGGGACGCCTGCGACACCTGGGGCTGTGACGAGTAAGTTTGTGGGGGAGCAGGCGGGTACTCCTCGTGCGGGGCACCCGCAGCGCGCCACACCACCATCGCCGGTAGAGGGAAAACGACGCCCCCGGCCTTCTGCGTGGCGGTGGTGGCGCTGGAGCCGCCGTGGTCGCCACCGTCGAGGCCGAAGGAAAGCCACGGGCACAGGGTTGTGTCGACCTGGAAGAGCCGCGCCAGTCGCGCCACGACGGGATCCATGGCGTGCTGCAGCTGATTGGAGAGGCTGTCGGCATCGGTGAGATCGAGCAGGACACTACATGGGGAGGAAAGACAGTGTGGATGGGACGGAGGGATGAGGAGGGTGGTCTCCCCGTCATCCTCCGTGTTGTCGCTCGCGGCGTTCACGGCGGGTGAGGCCGCCTCTGGTGCGTCTGCTGCGTCAGCGGAAGAGCGGCGCAGAGACCGTCGCTCGGTCATCTCATAGTCTTGTGGGGGCAACGCGGTGACGTCGAGGGTGAAAATGCGCATCATCGACATGGCCGATGTGTGCTCGTTCACAAGCGCATCGAGTGCGCCTCTGCCCTGGTGCACCAGAACCATGATCGTCTCGCCCGCGTAGAGTTGAAGTGGTGCCGGGCTCTCCAAGGTCGCCGCCGGCTGCACCACGCGTCGACTGGCGTGGCGCGAGGAGGTCGCCAGGAGGCATTCCAGCTGCTCGAGTGAGTGGAGTGTCACGACGGACTTGTTCACACGTGGCTTCGCGGCAGAGCGGCTCGCCAGCACGCGAAGGGCAGTGGAGGAGACGTGGGCATCAGGTGCAGTGAGTGTGTCAACAACGGCGCTCACTGCCGCTGCAGTCGCAGCGTTCGGCACAGGGAGGCGCGGCGCCACCATGAGTAGCCCCTCTTCCTCGCCATCGTCCCCCACCTGTAACAACGATGACTCCCGTGGCTCCACGCTGTCTGGAGAGAGGCCACTGTCGTAGTCGCCCGAGCCGGGCATAGTCTCTGTGGTGTGCGGTGTGCCCTCATCCATAGGCGGCTTACTGTCGCCGGATGGTGACTGAGACAGACGCCCGGTGCTCGCCGTTTCGACGCGGTCCGCGCTCTCCGTACGCGCTCGCTTGAACGGCATCGCCTCGTGGGTGATGTCGTCCCACGCGCTGACAGCCTCCTGCATCATGTATAACCAGTCAGATAGTCGCGCTCAACAGGACAAGGCAGTGGGCACACTTACACGGCGTCAAACCGTTCAAAACGGTGGGATGACGAGGGCAAGCTGAAAAAGAAACAAAACGATCGCTGCGGACGCAGAATGAGGGGGGGTGAGGGAAAGTCACACCTCTCACGGCGGAAGCAGTTACCGTGATTCTGTGAGCACCAAACACGACCGAGGAGCAATAGGTGGTGTTGGCAGTTCTGTACCTGCTTTAACTGACTGCCTTGTGTGTGATGATAGGTGCCGTATCTATGTACGTGGGTGCGTGTATGCGTCTGTGTTCACACGTGAGAGTCTCTGCGGGGACGGCAGAAGCAGTGGGTGTGGGTGTGTCGCAGGTGGATGCCATGCAAAGCAAAAAGAAAAAAAGGGCCAACAAACGCCAGAGAAGTGGGAGAGAAACAGCGGGATTATTAGGACAGCTGAGCGTTACTGTGCGCGGTGCTACACAGAGGCAAGAGAGCAGGGGGAAAAAGTGTGAGAGTGTAGGTCACCTTCCGAACGCTGTGTATGCGTGCGCAAGGGACCACACACCCACACTTCTCGGCGCGGAAGGCCTGCCAACTAGAGGGAGATCCGTGGCGACAAGTCACCGCTCGTGGCACGAAATCGCACCCGCGTGTCCCCGGAACAGTGTGCCGAGCACGCGAGGGCACTCGTCACAGGCGCCGGCGGCCGCAGACATGTGACTGGTGCAGCGCCGCGGTGTGGCTCGCGGAGATAGCCTTTCCCTTGATAATGTCAGACATTGAGCGGTCCAACAACGACTGCGGTGCGTTCTTGTGCGCGCGCGTGTATGTGTGTGTGTGTTTGTTTTTAAGCAAAGGACAGGCAAAAAATTAAAAATTGACCTTGTCTGTATTTTTTATTTCTTGTGTGTGTCCGTGGCTTTCTTGATTGTGTGTGTTGTGTTTTTTTTGTTTTACAACTATTCCTTTTATTGCGTCGGAGATTTTTCTTTTCTTTTTTTTTGCTTTCGAGGTCGCTTCTTAATGTCAGTGTCGCCGCATTTGTGTCTTCATCGCCGTGTCTCTCGTGGGGAGGTCACTGTTGTGCTGGCTTTCCTTCCTTTCTTCCAACTTCTTTTTTTTTCGCGTGGCCCTTTGACTCGTTCAGCGCTGTAGTTGTTGTTGACCTTGGTGTCTTCACTTCTGTGGTGCTTCACGAGGGGGCTGAAGGCACCTCTCATGTTCTCCCTTTTCGTCGCTCATGTGGTGATTGAACCTGAGGAACAGAAAAGAGGAGCCACGCCAGCTGCAGACGCTTCCGTCGCGCGGAAGGGAAGGAAGAGGAAAAACAGGAAAAGACAACAACGAGCAACAAAGAATCGGGCGGTGGCTAAAAATAATCTGCAAAGTTGCGCTCTACGTGTATGCCATGGTGTGTTCGCCGTTCTTCATGCACAGGTCGCAGGTAGGCCCTTTTTTTTTTTCCAGTGTCGCTGCTTTCGCTTTTTCGAGCGTGCTGTCATCTGACACTGTCGTCGCTGGTCGGCTGCGCTCTCGTCTTCACACCCTCTCGCACTCGGTGCACATGCGAAGGCACTCAATGGCGAAGCCGTCACCCATCCGCCACCAGACACCGCTGCGCGCAGAGAAGGAGGTGGCCGTTTACGCCAACAGCGGAAGCTGCCATGTAGCACTGAATGTGTGAGTGTGGGTGTGAGAAACAGAGAGAGGCGGCAGCGAAAAAAAAAAGTTGACGAACGATGGCATTTACGACATGATCACCCGCGTGAAGAAACGAGGGACAGAGAGAGAGAAAGAGAGAAAGAGAGAGGGAGGCAACACAACGTCAAGAGGGAATGAAGGGGGAGGTCAAGGGTGAAGGAACACAAAAGGAAAAGCCCTTAGAGTCGACTGGCGTGAAAAAAAAAGAAGCGCCTCCCGAAAGTGCGGTTGCAGAACACAGAATAAACGAAACAAAGATAAAAAAAAAAAGGAAGAAAGCCAACCCAAAAAAAGCGAACAAGACATGTGCGTTTGTGTGTGTGTGTGTGGAGGGAAGACGGAGAAAACACCGAAACAGGAGCGCCGTTGTCGCAAGAGCAGCGGAGAGTCGCCGTTCGACACCACCTTGTGGTGGGTGAGGTCCAGTTCTCCTCGCATCTGATCGCGCACCATCGTCATCAATAGTGACGGCATCTCACTGGAGAGCTTCTCCTTCTCGGCCTCTTCTCTGACGGCACTTGTGACACGGAAAAACAGACAAAAATTGAAAAGGGGGAGAAGCTGGTGTGTTTGGACCTTCACGCCAACTCCCGCGGCTGCCGGTGTTGCATCGGCAGGCGAAAGGTGGGCAGGTGGAACGCACACACATACACACGCACCACGGTCCCCACCGCACAACACGTGCACGCCTTCTTTTTTTTTCTTTTCATTTCTTGCTTTCATTTCCGCGCACCGTGCCGTTGTGCGTCTTTTCTCCTCGAGTCGTGACGCGCGGCAGCCTTCGCGAGCATTCTTTTGCTGCGCGCAGTGTGCGCAACTTAGGTGTGTATGTGTGTGCATGGTACAATGTCTCTGGACCACCTCCGCACGTGCTGTCACTGTTTCGCATTCGTTTTTCCTGGCATCTGACTGTGCCGCTTTACGTGTGGACGCCTTCTCCCCACTAGCCTCAGCGAGGGTAGCCCTGTGCGCACGCCTGTCTGCATGCGCTTGTGCGCCCCGCCAACAGAGAGGGAGGGGGAGGCCACGAGCGGGGAGGGCGAGACGCATGAAGCACAGGCTTGTCCAAGAAGTGCGACAAGGTGCAAGTCTGCGGAGGAGCCGTTCGCCGCCTGAGGAAATCACGTTGCTCACGACACGTACAGGTCCTTGTCGATCTCCGCCGGGATGGGCTTGATCTCGGTATCCAGCTCCTGCTCGATGCGGTAGACGTTAAAGCGATCGTCGTAGGTGACGAAGTTGACTGCCAGACCGAGGTGGCCGAAACGGCCTGAGCGACCGATACGGTGCAGGTACGTCTCGGCGAACTTGGGGAAGTCAAAGTTGATCACGACGTTGACGGCCTGGATGTCAATACCGCGCGTGATGAGATCGGAGCACACCAGGTTACGGCAGTGGCCCTCGCGGAAATCGTGGAAGACACGGTTGCGGTGTTGCTGCTGCATGCGCGCGTGGATGTAGTAGCAGCTGTAACCCAGCTGAGTGATCTTCTTGGCGAGCAGCTCGACACGGTTGACGCTATTGCAGAAGATAATGGACTGGTTGATCTGGAGCTTGTTGAAGAGCGTGTTGAGGCAGTGGATCTTCTGGCGCTCCTCGACGAACGCGTAGTACTGCGTCACGCCCTTGAGCGTGAGCTCCTCCATCAGGTTGATCTCGTACGGGCGGTTGAGGTAGCGGTCGGCGAAGTCCTTCACGGTCACGGGGAACGTGGCCGAGAACAGCATCGACTGGTGGTCCTTGGGCAGGAACTTGTAGATCTCCTCAATGATCTCAGTGAACTCAACGGAGAGCAGCTTGTCCGCTTCGTCGAGGACGATGATGTGGCAGTTCTTGAGGTTCGCCGCACCCTTGCTGGCGAGATCGAGCACACGGCCGGGGGTGGCCACGAGGATATGGACGGGGTTGCTCAGACGCAGAATATCATCGCGGAGCGTCGTGCCGCCGGTGGTGACCATGACTTCAAGGCCGGAGATGTGCTTGCCCAGCTCCTTCGTCACCTGCGCGGTCTGGAGAGCCAGCTCACGCGTGGGGACCATGAGAAGCGCCTGCACGTACGTCTCGCGCGTGTCCACCTTCTCGAGAACCGGGATGACGAACGAGGCGGTCTTGCCAGTACCGTTCTTGGCACGGGCGAGGATATCCTTGCCCTGAAGAGCAACGGGGATGGCCTCCTCCTGCACAGGGCTGGGCCGCTCGAAGCCCTTCTCGAAGATGCCCATCTGCAGCTCACGACGGAGCGCGTACTCCTCAAAGTTCACATTCCGGCGTGATTGCACATCCTCCGTCTTTTTGCGGGTGTCGCGCTTGGGAGCGGCGAGGTTCTTCTTCCAGTCTTCGTCAGACATGGTTGCCTTGAGAAGAAGCAGGTGAGTGTGGGTGTGTGTTGGTAAGGGGAGAGAGAAGAAAACAACAAACGAAAAGAAAAAGCGAAGAGCCTGATAAAAAGGGGGTGTTTGGATTAAGTGTCAACTCTAACGGCAATATGCAAAGCTTGAGGTGTAGCGTGAGAGTGAATGCTGTGTGTTTCTTGTTTGCTTGGGTGTTTGGTTGCCGGGTTTTTTTTTTGGCGTCGGAAGCGGTGCGAGTGGGATGGGAGGGCGAAAGAGGAGGAAAGAGGGGGAAAGAGTCGTTCGACGGGGAACAGGAGCAACAACGTGGCGTGTGAGGAAGAGAGAAACATCCCGGAAAAGGCGGGTGGTGCGGCGTCGTGCCTGTGTCTTGTGTTGGCGGACCCACCACATCGAACGACCGCGATGGTTGTCACGACAAATAGACTCGTAAAGAACAGGATGCACACACCGGGCAGCCATCTGTGGGGGGGAGTAAGGGGCCTCCTTCGTGAGTGGCACGGTCTTCATGGTCAATGAACGAATGCAACAAAGCAAAAACAAAACAAAAAGAGAGAGAGCGGTGAGCCCCGCGACACGAGAAAAGAAAAGGGAGAAGAAGGGCACAGCGAATTTAGGTGGGTGTCATGGAACAGAAAAATATGTTTAAGGAAAACAAAAAGAGTGACAAAAAAAAGCTGTTGGAATATGTGCATGCGGCCGCGCGCGGAAGGCATGAGCCACGGGCAAACAACGCGTCGGAGTCAGTCTGCACGTGGCTACGGGGGTGCGGGTATGTATGCGTGTGTGTGTGTGTGTGTGTGTGTCGGCTATGTCGTGAAGCGCGGCGGCCGCTTCTCCACAAAGGCGGCAACGCCCTCCGCGCGATCGGGCGAGGCGAGTAGCCGCCGGTAGAAGGTGGCCTCCTGGTGCATCAACTGGTGTCGGTCGCAGCCCGCGTTGATCGCCTCCGCCGCTGAATTGACCGCTTCCTTGGCCGTTTTCAGTGACAGTGGACTGTTTCGGGCGATCTGTTCAGCCATTTGAAGGGCCGCGCGCGTGGCACTGCCTGCGGGCACAACTCGGTTCACGACGCCACGCTCCCTTGCCTCGGACGCGGTGAGAGGCGCAGCGGTGTAGATGAGCTCCAGCGTCGTGCTTTTGCCCAAGAGGGCTGTCGCGCGCACCGTGCCGCCGGCGCCGGGCATGACGCCCAGTGAAGCCTCGGGGAAGCCGAACACGGCGTCGGCGCCGGCGATGCGGATGTCGGTCGCCAAGGCAAGCTCCAGCCCACCGCCAAGCGCCGCCCCGTCGATGGCCGAGACGGTCGGGAAGGGCAGGGACTCGAGCTGTGACAAGAGGTCGCGCAGTGAGGTGACGTACGCCTCCGTCGCCGCCGTGTCCGTTGTGTCGGGGGACGCCGTGATCATGGCGTGCCGCTCCTTCACATCCGCGCCGGAGCAGAAGACCCCTGGGACGTCGCTGTCGACAACGAGACAACGCGGCTGGAGTGTGTCTCTGCAGTAGCCCAGCACAGCCTCAAGCTCTGCCAGCAGCACGTGGCCAATCGCATTGCGGCGCCGAGGCCGTTGAAGGGTGAGTCGCGCAATGTGCGGTGTCGAGTGAACGACGAGTGCGCATTCGCACGTGCGCGGTATCGGTGGGAAAGTGGGCGAGGATATCGGTCGCGTTGTTCGTCGAGCGCAGAGCCGAAGCATGAAACGAGAGCGATTGCGGCACCTGGACGGGCAAAGCGGGAAAGAGAGTGAAGGAGTGGGGGAGGTGGGAAAGAGGGGAGAGAGGTGAGAGAAGAAGGCGTGGGGGAGGGAGGAGGGAATCCGCACGCAAAGAAACGGTACTTCCCACTGGTGCTTATAGTCTGGCTACGAGCTTGCGTGTCATTGCGTCGGCTCGTTCGTGAACGTGGGGGGGGGGGGCACAGACGCCGTGAGTGAACGTGACGAGGAGAGCCACGACCGTGCCACGCCGCAACGGGCCTGTGTTTGCTTGGTTCAGTCTCACAGCGTAGTCGTGGTTTTTGAGGGCAGTGCCGCCACGCAGGAAACAAAGAAAAGTGAAGCAAAGAAAAACAAACAATACTCAGTTGTTACCAGAAGTTGTTATGATGTGTTGATGACTGCTGATTGTTCACAGCTTTCCCCACTCACGCACTCCGCACCACCTCCCGGCGTGGAGTGTGTGATCAGTGCACTGTGTACAGTGGGTGGCAGCCCGGGGAAAAGCACGGAGGCGTTCACGGCAACGACACAAAAAGACGTGCGAGCAGCTCGCGCAAAAAGAGCAGACAAGCACAAACCGGAGTCACACTGTCACTCGCACAGCTCGCCTACCCTGCGCCTCAGTCCACAGCGATGCCTTGAGTGAAGTCAAGCCGCAGAGAGCCGATTGTCAGCGTTGACGCGGTGAGGAACACGTCAATGTGATACTTGCCGGCCTTGCGCTTCAGCACCGGCCCGGCCACCTGCACGCCATCCGCGACGCTGCCGTCGGCGTTGCGGCGGGTGCGCTGTTTCACAAAGAGTGGATGTCGCTGTCCCAGGGACAGATGAATGCCCCACTGACGCTCGAAGGAGGTGACGTCCATCAATACGTGCGACATGCCCACGTACGGGTTCAGCCCAATACCGAGCTCGCGCACGTAGCAGTCGCCCTCTGCCTGGCGCACGAGGCTCAGCAAGTCGACAAAGTCTTCAGGGGCGTCATCGCTGATTTTCGTGACAATGCCCTTCTCGATCGTCATGGTGAACGGTCGTGGCTTGCTCATGGCGACGCGCTTGAACGGGTCTGGGTACGCGAAGACGTCACAGGATCCGTTAAGGCCAGACAGGTCGAAGGACTCGCTGATGACCTCCCCAATGGGGAAGGTCCCGCCGATGCTGCTCGACATGGTCGCGCCGCGTGCGCGGGCGGTACCGTCCTCGTCCTCGTCGGACTCGTGGTGGCGCTTCTTGTTGGGCTTCTCACCGCGCTGCTTCAGGAGCGCCAAGTACTCCTTCTTTCGAAGACGGCCATGCACGCCGTCCGGAGCTGCTTTGCTCTCCGAGTCACCTTCCTCCGTGCCCTTGTCCGCGCCGGCGGCGACGCCTTCGGGCTCGTCGACCACGCGGAAGCGAACACGGTGCGCGGTGACGTCGTTGCGCTCGGCGTCATCTGCGGCCGGGTAGTGGCCGGTGTTCATGAGGCAGTCCTCGAGGCCACCTCCGAAGGTCAGAACCTTCTGGGGATCCTGGCAAGTGATGCGCAGAGGGGCGCCGGCCTGGGAAATGGGCCGCTGCAGCCACCGCTGCACCGTCGCGGCGTCCGCCGTGGTATCGGCCGCCGCCGCGCTGTCCAAGACGATGGAGTTCGGCTTAAAGAGGGAGGCAAGCTCGCGGGAGTGCATGGCGTCGCGCAGCGTTGGTGGGATGGGCACCGTGTGCGCCGCCGCGCTTGTTTCTTGCTCCTCCGGAGTCCGGGCCCACGCATAGGCGTCAATGGTGTCGGCAATCGCCTTGGCCAGCGTCTGTGCGACATCCGGTGAGAAGGAACAGGAGCGAGCGTAGCTGAAGACCTGGTCATCGCGCAATGCGGCCACGTAGTCGCCCTTATCCGCGAGCGCGTCGGCCGCCTCGCTCATGCTCTCCAGGTGGCAGTGCTCCACGACGCGCATGCCGAGGTCAAAGAGGCTCAGGCGCACGCGGTACTGCTTGAGCTCGTTCTGGAATGCGTTGCGCTGGATGAGGACAAACCCCAAGAGCTCGCGCAGTGGGCCGGCGTGAAGCGCTTGCGCAGCCGCCGCGTCGGGCTCTTCAGCTGATGGCGCTGCCGCCGAAAGCAGTCGCACGACCGGCCACACGCGCGCCAGCTCCGTCTGCAACCTCTCCACGGACCACGCTGGTACCGAGGCGGTCGGCGACGACGTCGGAGGCCGGGCATCGCCACAGTGCCGCAGCACGCGCTGCAGCTGGGTGACGCCTTCCATGAATTTGTCGGGGTGGAACGGCTGCACCGAGTAGGAGATGCGTGAGGTTGGGCAGTCCAGACCAGACGAGCCGCACGGTGTCTGGGCACCTGTGGCGAGCGGCACGAAGAGTGAGCCGGCGCTCGCCTCGTCGGACGTGGGGGAGCACGGTCTCCCGTTGAACTCTTCCAAGACCTGTCGGTAGCCCTCCACGAGCACCTTCTGCTGCACGCACGGTACACTGTCCACGAGCACAACCACGTGCGGGATGGCGCCGTGGAACTTGTGGATTTTGAGGCTCTCAAAGAGCATGGTGCGCGCACAGGCCTTCGCAGCAGTGATGGTGGCAGCCATCGTGGTTGGTGACGTCAAGCAATTGTAGAAAGGGAAAGCCCGCACACACGAAAAAAAAAAGGAAAGGAGGTGATCGTCGGGTGAAGCGCACAGTGAGAGGGGCAAAGCGGTCCAGGCACGCGAGCTGGGAAAAGCGAAGAAAAAACAAGACGCTTTGCGCGATGGGTGTTGATGCGGTGATGAAGGAAACAGAGAGAAAAGGAACCACTGAAAGTCCAGCGAGGTACGGCGAAGAGGGTCGAGAGGCGGCTGTGTGGAAATCTACCATGTGAGTAAGGGAGGGGAGAATCGCACGCGTGCACAGTGCGCTGTGGATGGTGTGCAGCAAGGACGGAAGCGTACCTGTCCGACAACGGCGCAGCTGTCGCGGTAGGTTTCATAGTCACGTGTGTTCGGCACGTGGCGTGGTGAGGGGTGGCCTGCCATGTCGTCTTTCTTTTGTGTGAGTGTGTCTTCTGGCGTTGTGTGTTCTTGGTTTCTCCGCCGCTCGCTCTCTCTCTCTCTCGGTTTCTTCCTACTCTCACGCCTCTCTTCGCGGTGTTACTGAGCGATGCGCACACGTCACCAGAACCGCCACCACGCGGGGTAGTGGTTGGCCAGATCGTACGGGAGCTGATACGTGTCCGTGAGTTGCTGCGCGCGACGCCAGAAGTGTCGTGGCGACATGGGCGGTGCGCCGGTCGAGAAGAGCGGACCGCCAGCCTTGCGTGCGAGCACCACCGTGTTCGACGACGCCGGCACCGGCACCGTAAACACGTTGCCGGCGCCAAACGCACTGCGGCACGAGGCAACGAAGAGAGGATTCCTCGCGGGCAGGTTGAAGGCGGCGACGCCGTACGACGACAGTGTGGCGTGGCACAGGTCAATGAACGGCCGGCTCGTGACGTCATCGGGCTGCTCGCTACCGACGAACAGGTCAACAAAGAGAAGGTCGACCTGGCGGTCCGGCTCCGGGGCGGAAGCAGTGCCGTGGGTGTGGGTGGATAACGACTCCGGGGCAATGCACGTGGCGCTGGCAGTCTGCTGCGCCTCGTAGGCACTCCCCGGTAGTTGCTTCACGAGGTACTCGGTGGCATCCATTGGATGCATCCGCACCAGGGCGTCGTGCGTGCGTCGGTTGTTCAGTGTTTCCTTCATGCCCATGTCTTCGACGGCAGCACGGAAGCACGCAGGCTCCACATCCACAAGGTCCAGCTTTGCAATGACACGTGAAAAGTAGTGCTGAAGGAAGTTAGGCAAGCTGCCTCCGCCAACGCCAAGCACTGCGACGCGCAACGACGGCACATGCGAAGGCAGAAGCAAAAAGGCGCTCAGCATGACACGGAGGTACGGCGCGCCAAGGTAAGCCGGGTCGCCATCGCAGTTCCCGTGCACATCGGTGCTCAGCGGATTGCAGCGCACCAAAGACTGGTGTGTGGCGCTGTCTGCGAGCTCGCGCAGAAGGCCTCGATCCACCGGCGCATCGGCACTGGTGTTGTTGCCCCCGTCACGGTGCGGGGCCAACACCATGGCGGAGTACTTGACCATGCCCAGTGGCCACGTCGCCGAGGCCAGCACCGGTGGTGCCGACGATGTTGACGAGGCGGCTGGTGAGACCTCGCCCGGTGCGTGTGCGTCTCCAACGACGATGCGGGTGGCGAGCACGTCCTGGTCCGCTGGTAAAGGAGACCCTGCGCGGTCACTTCGCCGGCCGAGTGTGTACTCATTGGAGAAGACAGAGAAGCTGTCGCGCCAAAATTGCGTCCAGTCGCGCGAGCGCGTATTGGCGCCACTACCGTTCCCCGACTGCGCTGACCGCGCATGAAGAGCGCACGTGGCAGAGACCGTTGGAGGTGCCTTCTCCACAGGCACATAGTAGTTCTTCACGACGACATCAAAGCCTTTGAGCACCTCGGCGGGATAGCGCTTGTACACCTCGGTCTTAGCGACTACGGAAGGGTCGAACAGGGGGACGGCACCGCGTCGCGCACGCAGAGTGTCTACCACAACATACGCGCCTGTCATCGCGCCACCTACGAGCAGCAGCGCCGCCCAAGACTGCAGCGGTGCGCGTCGGATCAAACTCGTCATACTTCTGTGTGTGTGGAAGGGGAGGGGGGTCGGATGCACGGCCACAGCCAAGAGCATCAAGCCACGCAGAAAGGACGGGGCGAGAAAAAAAGGTCATGGAGTAGGTGTGTGAGTATGTGATGCGCACGTGCGGTTGCTACTGCCCGCACACGCACAAGGAGAAAGTAGCGACACGACGGCTGCTTGCCCACTAGGTTGTGGTCAGCAGGCACTCCGGGATAGGTTCTGCTTCTTACGTCGTTTTGTCGGTGTGGCCGCGCTTGTCGGACGTGCGCCGCGACGGCCCAGCTCCTTCTCTCTCTCTCTCTCTCTCTCTCTCTCTTTCATGGTCGCGTCAGTGAGGCGAGACAGAGCGTGAAATAGATGAATGTGTGTGTGTGACGAGGAGGGGATGCCGGTGGGCATCCGTTCACACCTACGCACCCACGAGATGTGAAGGTGCGGCACGCACCTACGCGCCACGCCACCGCCCCCTCCCCAGACGCAACGTGAAGAGGCACACGCCGAGATAGAAAAGGGACAACTAAAAAGAAAAGGCACTGGCAGCTAGGCCGCCTCAGACAGACTTCTTCTGTGACTGCGCCTTGGCAGCGTCTGGTACGCGAATGCGGCGCACGATGCGGTAGTGCAGACGCGAAAACACCGCCAGTCCCAAGCGGAGAAAGCCGCCCGCCACGGTCTGCGCGAGAAGTTCGGCAGTGTTGGTGGCAGGTTCTATGCCAGCACTCCCGAGTCCCAGCAGCAGGCCATCACCGCCCAGCGTAATGTCGAAGCGGTAGTGGTGGATGCCGGCGACAATGGCGGCGCCCATGTCGGCCGCGCTGAACGGCGTCGCGCCACCAAAGGCGGAAATAGCGGCGCACTCGGGACTCTTCACTTCGTTCTCCTTCTCGAACCCGGGTGTCTCCACATCGGGCGGGCTCACCACCTGCACGCGCACGCCAAGGCAGCTGTTTTCCATATCCACGCTGTGCGCCAGGGCACGCATCCCCGCCTTCGTTGCACCGTATAGGGCGTAGCCGGCAATGGGAGCGCGCGCCACCATGCTGCTTGTCAGCACGACACGACCATTCCCTCGCTCGAGCATCGCCGGCATGACCGCCCACATGACGTTCAAGCAGCCGAAATAGTTTGTCGCCATCATGCTCTTCGCCTCCGCCATCGTGCTCTCCATGAAGCGTTGCGGCACGGCGTACCCGGCATTGCAGATGACCAAGTTCGGCTTCGTGCCATCGCACAGCACCGCCACACGCTCCACCGCCTGCTTTACCGATGCCTCGTCCGACACATCCATACAAACGTAGTGCACCACCGTGGGGCTACCGCTCGCCCGAGCCGCGGCCTCCACCTCCTTCACCGCCGCCTGCAGCACCGCCTCCCGACGGGCCGCGATCACCACGTGCCGCGCGCGCTTGCGGGCCAGTTCCTTAGCCGTTTCCAGGCCGATGCCTGTACTGCCGCCGGTGACAAGCGCCGTGGTGGAGGCGAAGTCCCACGGTGCCACACGCTGCGTCGCCCACACGGCGGCCGCCGTTACTACCAGGCCAACGACAAGGGAGCCGTAAAGAAGCACAGCGCAGAGCATACTCAGGGACGCGCGCAGTCACACAGGGTGCACGTGGTGGAACACACACACACAAAAGGGAGAAAAAAGAAGATGAGGCAAGAGGCGCAAGCGGATGAGCTTGTGGTCGTGCGTGTGTGGTGTGGTTGCCGTTGTTGCTGTCAGGTGATGAGAGGGAACAATGATGGTCAAAGAGGAAAGAACGCGGAAGAGAAAAAGGAAAGGAAGTTGTAGACAGGTGAGAAACGCGCCATCGTCCTCGCCACGCCCAGTTGCACAACAGCACGCCATCGTACACGTTGCGGGAATGCGTCACACGACGCAGACGACAGGTTCCAGACAAACCAGCGAGACGTTCTCCGCCTCCCCTTTCCCCGTTGACTCCCTCTCGAAGCGCACATGTCCGAGGAAGAGGCGTCAGAGAGAAACAAAAAGGGGGATTTGGGTGGTACCTGGATACAGACTCGCTCTCCACATGGTCGTGAAGGAAGGACGAGCATCGCGCAACCTCAGTGCCTCTCTCCACTGCAAGAGCTGCGCGCACAGTGTCGCTGTGTACAGTGTTGTGTTGTTGGTGTGCTTGTTGTTGAAGGTTTTTGTTGAAAGGTGTGCTAAACGGTTTTTGGAGAGAAAAAAACAAACAAACAGAGGGATACACAGTGTTCTCTGTTTTTTTTTTTTGAGCGCGACAGATTGAGTGTGTGCGCGTGTGTGTGTCTGTGCAGGCGTACTGGCCCAGCTGAACAAGAAAGCTGTGTCTGTGAAGACGAAACAAATGTAAACGGCTAGCGCGGTGGTGCACAGACCCGTCTTGCGCAAGTCTCGCTTCTCGACAGCCATTCGATTTCTCTCCAGAGCACAGACAACACAGCGCTTGTGATGGCGCAGCAAGAAGGAGAAGCATGAGCAAGTGAGGAAAAAGAAAAGAAAAGAAAAGCGCATGACTCGGCGTATCTCCGCACAAGTCTACATCGTTGTTGTTTTCTTTTGTCAAGACTTCTTTCGATAGATACTTCTCACTCAAGACGATATCCCACGATGTCTGCTTGATTATTTCTTCTTGTTTTACCAGTATCTAAGGTCCACCTGTCAGAGGTGAGTGGGGAGAAGAGGGGGAAAAAAGGAAACCACAGCTACGGACGTCTGGCACCCACGTGTCAAAGACGCCTTGCAGGGTATGTGGGCTGTGCATTCCTCTCCTCTGACCGACTTCTTTTTGATTGTCTCTGAAGAGTGTTCTTCTTCTTTTTTTTTTTTTGCGGGTCGGCGGAAGTTTGTACAAGTATGCGAAAGGTGAGTAAAAGGAAAAACAAGAAAAAGGAAAAAGAAGATCATCTGACGCGTGTGTTCCGCAGGACAACAAAGGTGGGCAAGAACTGAAATCACCGTAAGCAACAGAAACGAAAACAGTAGTGAAAGCATGGTAGGGTAAAAGAGAACGGGGAAAACGGCACCTGTGGCACAACCAAAAGCAAAAAAAAAAAACAGGGACAGGAAGAAACGGAATGAAAGCTGGAAAAAGAGATCAATCTGTTGAAAACCAGCAAGCAAGGACGAGCCGAGTCAAACAAAAGAAAAAACGGTCGTTACTCGAGACGCGTGCAAATGCGCCTTGAGTGCATCGGCTTCGTCTTGTCATGGCTGCCAGTGTCCACTCTAGTCGCGCCTGTCCTGCCTTGGAAAAAAAAAAGAGACTTGCGTGCTTGGAATGACGGCGCACTTTGGGGGAGGTTAGAAGTGTTTCGCCTCCTCCAGCGCGACTTCCGTTGAACTGCCCTTCTTCCGCTGGCCGTGTTCACGCGTCACTGTTTTTCAAGGGGCGCTGTTTTCTTTTCTTTTCCTTTTCCCGTGTGTTCGCTGTTGACCTGCCAGGCAGCGTGGAAACAAAGAAGCGAGCAAAAAAAAAAAGAAAAAAGATGAACACGAAGAAAAGAATCCCATAAGCGAAAAGGGAAAAAGTCAGCTCCGAAGGTGTGAAGGTAATATCACAGCAAGAGAAATCACGTCAGTTCGTAAGAGAATAAGAGAGAACTGTTGCTCTTGTGTATTTGTGTGATTGTGTGTTAATGAATGAACCGAGAACGCGCATCGGCGACGACGATCCATGTCGCACACCGTCTTACTGGGCCTTGGCAACGATGTGCTTGTCCGTGCTATTGGCGTTGTACGCGAAGAAGACCTCCTTGTTGATCTCCTTCATGACGTCAAGCACAATCTGCAGGTCCTCGCGAGTGTGGCACGCCGAGACGCAGAAGCGAATGCGGGACTCGAGCAGCGGGGTGGCGGGGTAGCCGACGACGACAATCGCGACGCCGCGCTCCATGCACTTGCGTGACAAGTTGCCGAGCTTGCCGAGGTGGTAGCACATGACAGGGATCACCGGGCTGGCGTCGTCGCCGAGCACAATGAAGCCCTGGTCGATGAGGCCCTGGCGCAGGAAGCGGGAGTTCTCCTTCAGCTGGCGGATGCGCTTCTTACCAAGGTCAGTGCCATCGTTGCCGAGCAGCACATCTAGCACCGAGAGAATCTGACGTACGCACGGCGGGGCGAGGGTGTCGCACTGCAGGGCAATGGAGCTGTGGTTGCGCATGAAGTCAATGAGCTTCTTGTTGCCTGCCACGTAGCCGCCAATGGCGCCGAAGCTCTTTGTGAAGGTGCCCATCAGGATATCCACATCCGCCGGGTTCACGCCGCAGTGCTCGCACACACCACGTCCGGTGCGACCAATCGCGCCGATGGAGTGCGCCTCGTCCACGAAGAGCAGTGCCTTGTACTTCTTCTTGAGCTCCACAATAGTGCGCAGGTCAAGAATCTCGCCTTCCATGCTGTAGATGCCCTCAACAATCAGCACGATGCGGCGCCACGGCTTGTATTCGCCTTCGGGGTTCTGGCCGAGGACGACGGCCTCGCGCAGGATCTCCTCCAGTTGGTCGTAGTGGCCGTGCTTGAAGACCTTGACCTTGGCGCCAGAGCCACGCACGCCGTGCACCAGCGAGCAGTGGTTGAGGCTGTCCGAAATGGCCAGCGTCTCCTTGCCACCGAAGAGGGCGGGGAGACCACGGAAGTTGGTGCCGAAGCCCATGCCGCAGACAATGGCGTCCTCCTTGCCCACGTACTGCGCAAAGCGGTGTTCGAGCTCGGTGAGCAGTGTGCTCTGGCCGGCCTCACGCGGCGCGCTGCACGAGGCAGTGCCGAAGGTGTCGAAGCTATCGAGCACGTCGTGGGTGATGGAGGGGGTGTCCTCGGCGAAGCCAAGGTAGTTGTAGGAGCCCATGTTCACGCACGCGTTGATGCGTCCGGTGAACTCGAAGCTGAGGTTGTGGTCCTTCGTGGTGCGCTCCATCACGCCAATGACACGCGACGGGCGGGAGTCAATGGGGTGGTTGAAGACATCGCGCATGCGACGGTAGAAGCGGCGCTGCCAGAAGTCGTCAAAGTCCTTGACGATCGGCGCGTAGCCAGCCGGGGTCTTGCGGCCCGTCTTGGGCACGAACGTGCGGTAGAAGTCACGCATGTGCGAGAGCACAAGGTAGAAGATGAGGGTGAAGTACGTCCAGAACTGCACCGTCAGCGGCACCTTGGGCTCGTGCGCGACGGGACGCTCGTAGGTCTCCTCCTCGCCGCTGGGGGAGCTGAGAAGGGGCGACTCGGTGCGCGGCGCCTTGTTCACATCGTGGCTCAGGATGTCCTCCTCGTGGCGCGCCTCCACCTTCGACAGCGTCACGGGGGACACCGTCTCGGCGGGTGGGCAAACGGTTTCGTAGGAAATGGACATTGTGGGCGGCAACAAGGTGGAAGAATAAAAGAGAAGGGGCAAAAGTCGGCAAACGAGCCTTGTGGTACTTTGTGCTTTAAAGAAAAAGAAGCAAAGACGCAATCACAGGGAGGTGTGGTTGGGTGGGAAAGGAAAAAAAGGAAAAAAGAAAGAAAGTGAGTAGACTTCTTCTTTGGGAGACAGGAAGCTTGGGGGAAACCAGACGTGTTCAAACTGCGGAAGCGCAAGAATGGGGAGGTTGGTGCGATGAGAGAAGAATAGCGAGAGAGAGAGAGAAAGAGAGGGGGAGGGGGTTACAGGATGGGAAAATCAACGGTGTAAATGGGCTCGTGTGTCCCCATGACTGTGCGGGTGTGTTGCCGGTGCGGCAAGATCCTCCTGACCGTGTTGCGCAACAACGAAGGTTAACGCCGCACGAGGGAGCCAGGGGAAACCGACAGCGAGAGCGACGGAGTGACGCGGTCGAGAGAGCAGAGGTGCACTGTTTGAGTGCCGTGCACGCACATGGCACAGACTCGGTGTGCGCCTGTCTGGTCTGCCTATGCCCTCCATCATAATCCACCATTTTTTTTCTCAGATATTGTGCGTTCTGAGTTCTTTTTTTGTTGTTCTGTGTGTTGTGGATTTGCTTAGTCTTTACGGCGTTTGTGTGTGTGTGAGTGAGAGAGAGGGGGAGAGTTTGTCACTTCTGCTTCCCTCTCCCTTTCCTACAGCACCTGGATCCTCACGCAACTATGCGCGCCGTCTGCGCTGTGCCAGTTCAATTCGCACCCGCTCCTCGGCCTCGGACTGCCTCTTCGAGAGAGCAAGGAAGTCAACGTGTGGACTCCAGGCTTGGCGCAGTCGATCCATGGACCAGCGCACGTACATGTCGTCCACACAACCACAGAACCCAGCGGGACGCCCAGAGTGACAGTGACACATGGGCACCTCACTGCTCGCGGTGGCGGTGGTGGCGGACGGGGAAGCCGACACATCTTCGGCAGCCTTCGCGGGGTCGGCCTCTGCGCCGGTGTCCTCGTCAGAGGCGGGGACCGCCGAGAGATTCTTTTCGACCTCCTGAAGGTACTCGAGTGTCGGCCGGTTCGACGTGCCGTGCAAGGCAAGCAGCGGCATCACCAGCTCGGGAAAGTAGTCATCCTCGGAGCTTTCAGCTGGCGTCAGGTTAAAGCAGTCGCCCACGTAGCGCGGAGCGCCCTTGGCCAGAAGCCACTGAACGACTTCCAGGCTATTCACGGCGGCGGCGGCATGCAGCGGTGTGCGACCCCAGCGGTCGCAGACGTGAACGCTACCACCGTACTCGCTCAGAAGGTCCATGATTTCTATCTGCTCGGCGAGCACAGCCATGAACATGGGGCTGTAGCCATGGAACATCTCCGAGCCTGACGGTTTCTCGTCCTTGAGAAAGGAGAGATTGTTGGGGTTCGCGCCGGCCTTGAGGCAACGCAGGCAGAGCTCCTTGTGACCGGTAATGACAGAGAGCAGCAGGTACGTGGCGCCGCTGCGTGGGCTACTTGGGCTGTGCATGTTGAGTTCCTTGCAGTGCTTGTCGAAAAAGGCGGAGACGAACGGGACTGGCACGGAGATGTCCTTTGACAGCCGGGTGGAGGGGCCGCCATCGGCACCCTTGCACAGCTTGTCGAATGCCTTCATGACTGTCTCCTCCTGCGCCGCCTCCAGCTTCACTGTGTGGAGGCTCTTGCGAATCCCCCCGAACGCGCGGAATGGAAACGGTACGGAACTGCAGAAGTGGCGAATGTAGTGCTGCACCTGCAGGCTCGCGAGCGTGGCCGGGTCAACAAACTCACGCAGGCCATCCTGCACGCCGCGCGCCATCATCTCCTGGAGCTCCTTCGGCAGCGAAGGGATCGTCAGGCTTTCCAGGCCGGCGCCTCCGGCCGCATTCGTGCCTTTCAGCAGCGCCTTGAGCATCGCCAGATTGTGCGATTCATAGTTTCCACCTTTTGAGGACATTGCTGCGCCGTCTGCGTGTGGCACACGGCCGTTGTCGACTGAAACAACAATGGGGGGCTTCCCTCGCGGCTCTTCCTCCGTCGCGGTGAGGAGGAAAGAAGAACGGAGAAACGGTGAAAGGGGGGGGACGGGGCGGTGGAGGGAAAGGAGGCCCACAAACAAAAAAAGGAACAAAAGTGACGCGAGGCACAAAGATAGATATTCCTCGTGAAGGTACACCGTTTTGTGTGGTCGAGAACGACACAAGAGAAAACAAAAAAGAGGAGCGAAAAGGATACGAGAAGTGATGCCGGTCGGGGTGATGAGCAGGCAAGGTTCAACTCTCTTAGGAACGAAAGGGAACGTCGCCAGATGCCCATGTGCAATAAACTCCTTTTACAGGCAGGGACGGCCTCACAGAATACACGAAAGCCGCCAGCGCACTGGGTTGGTCCTCGTGAAGGAAACGGCATTCAGGTAAGCACACACTTTTCTTAGACACTGCATGTGCGTTGTGTGTGTGTGTGTAGATGTCATTGCTCGCTGTTGCAAGACGAAGGCAACAAGGGAGTAAAAGGAGGAAAACAAGAGCTGTGATTATTCGTGCGCCTACCTAGCCTCGCACGCAACTGGGAAAAAAAAAAAGAAGGAAAACCCAAACACGGTTCTGTCAGTCTCCCGGTCGCACAGTGAGAGGGCGTGTGGGCGATGTGTGCACTCACACGTCAGCCTTCTCCGCAGCCGCGGAGGCAAAGCTTTGGCGGGTACGCACCATATTGACAAGAAGTGGGTGCGGGGCGAGCGCGCCCCCATGCCGCGCGGCGAGCTGCGTCATCTCGTCGACCATGGTGTCAAGCCCGGCGCGGTCGGCAAGTGCGAGTGCCCCACCCGTGTTTTCGCTGAAGCCAAGGGCGGCAACAGAGAGAAGGTTGGCGTCGCTCACGGAAAGCAGTGACGCCTCGTGAAGTAGTTGGCAGAGGCAGTTCACGACAACGGCGAGAAGCCGCTGTGACACCTCCACATCACTCATCGATGGGTGCGAGGATGACGCTACGGCTTCCTTCTCCGCGATATTGACTGACAGCGTCCTCTGGCGAGAGCCGCCACGATGGCTGAACGTGGTTGCACACGTGGGCAACACGCTGTGTCGAGTCATCTTTGCCAGCATGCCGCGCAACGCGGCCTCTGTAGCGGTGGCGCTAGCCTTCATCGCCGAGCTGCCCTGCGGTGCGACGTCCCCGCTCACGCGCAGAGCGTTCAGCATCTCCTGTAGCCCCTTGGGTCCCCCGTAGATGTCAAGCAAGGCCGCAGGCCCGCAAAACAGGCCGAGCTCAGCCACGGCTGCACGCTCGAGCTGCGCCTCCGACACCCCTTCCACCATCAAGCGCATGGCCTCGCCGAGGTACTCCACGACGATGCGCTGCAGCGCCGGTGTCGCGCACAGCACGTACGGCGTTGATTGATGCTGCAGGTATGTCACGGCGGCCGTGAGGGTGTCGTGCTGTAGGTCGCCGGGCCAACCGGAGTGGGAGAAGAGCCGCACCTGCTGCAACGACGAGGCAAACAGCGCCACGTTGAAGGGCGAGACGGTAGAGATGACCGCCGCACAGGGTACTCGCGCCAGCGCCTGCTGCGCGCCGCGGTCCGCATCACCCAGGAGCACCACGCGAAGTGATTGCGAGCGGTGACAACGGGTGCCCTCAAGTGTGTCGAGCAACCTCAAGGTGTCAGGCAGCGCGTGTCCAGACACATCAAGCACCGCAGTGGCGCCGTCCGCGGCATCGCGGTCAGACGGTGTGGTTTCGCCGGATGTCACCGTGTGTGGTAAGGTGTCGGCGAGGGCCTTCGCTTTGTTCGGCCACTCCGCCACCTCGTGCGGACGGAAGGACACGAAAAGCGAGCTGGGCAGCGGTGCGAGGTGACGCCGCTGGGTGGCGGCAGCGTGGCGGAGGAGGTGCCGGCTGCCGCGGTGGAATGCGTTCGCCGACTGCCCACCGCCACGACCACGCCCAGGGCCCTCACGTACGTGCGCGAGGAAAGTGCGACAGTCGGCCGCTGCCGTTGCGTGCGCATCGCCGTGGGTCGCTGCCAGCACGGCGTACTCACGCCACGCGGGCATGGCGGAGAAGGGCCCTTCCAACTCTGTGCGCTGGTACGCGAAGCCACGCGGCAACAGGAACGATCCCACGACTGTGCGTCGCGCCGCCGGTGAGCGGCACAGGCGCGTGAGGACCATATCCTCCAGCCACGCTCCCCAGTCTGCGTGGCTGGTGCGGGCCGTGCCTGCCCCATCACTGGGCGTCAGAGAGGTCGTGGCCAGGCCGGCAGCGGCGAAGCTAGAGGCGTCGTACTCGTGTAGCTTCGGGATGTTCTCAGCGGTAAACAGGACACCTTGCAGCATGCGCAGCCGATTCACCGTGTAAAAGGAAGGGAACAAGCCGAGCGGCAGAGAAGGAAATCCCACAGAGGTGTCGGGAGACGTGGTCGTCAAGGTACGCACTGTGCAGGCGAAGAACAGCTCAGCCGCGAAGTCGCGAACGGACCCGGTTGCTTCGGCCTCGAAGACAAGGCCCTCCACCGCGGGGTGGTGCAGCCTCGCAAGCAGTGCGTCACGCAAGGTGCAGAACGCCTCGAGCTCTGACGCCGACAGCTCGAGAGGGTGCTGGTCAGAGGCGAAGAACGGCACGTGACCGCTTGCGACAAAACGCACGACGACGTGCGGTAGCTCTGGCTGAGCTGCGTCCGTGTGCTCTGGCGCCGCCTTCCGCTGCCGTGCAGCCCACACCTCTGCGTCGTCGAGTGCGTGCATCACGTCGTGCAGGAGTCCCATGGCCGTCGACGGGCGCTCCGCCAGCCGCAGCGTCACCACGCGGCACCGTGCCTTCTCTCCTTGTGCTCCGGGACGAGTGGTGGAACTAATGCGAGCGATGCGGTGGGTGGTCTCTGCGCTGGGGAGGATGAGCTGCACGCACGGACGCTGTCCCTGCTCGACGGTTGGTCGGCGAAGACCACGCCAGACGGCGAAGGGGGGTGTTTCCGACACGGGTCCGAGCGGCGTCGAGGTGCCTGCGCTTTCCACACCTTCATCCGCCGCGGCGGCTGCAGAGCTACTCATGACCTCATCACCGCCCATGTGCGCAGGGATCTCATGCCTATCCAAGCTGGCCGCAAACGCGGACTCCTCCGGGCCGCGGGCACTGCTCGTGGCGGCCTCCAGTCCAGTGGACGGCGACGCGTCCACGGTGCGCTGGGTCACCTCCGACACGACATCGGCTTCCGGAACGACATGGTCCATCGTCCCCTCACCGAGCGACGCCTCCTCAACCACAGTCTCGAGAACGGGCTCAGCGGTGTCCGGTGTTGCTTCCTGCGTGGTCTCGTCAGTGTCGCGCTGCGGTTGTGTGGCGACGGTCTCCTGGTCACGCCGCCGTCGGATCGGCACGGTGTCGCGCGCGCGCAGCACGGCCGCTTCCACACTGGCGGCGAACGATGAGTGAAAGGCCGAGGCCACGCTGCGGCGCGTCTCGGTGGACTCCCCGTGCGACCCCTGCGCCGGTGGGGCGATGGTGTAGATGGACGTGGTGGCTGGTGTGCTCTTCACAGGCAGTGGCGGGGGTGGCGCCAGGGGAGGTGGAGGAGGAGCGCGAGGAGCGGCAGGTGCGTCGGCGGCCGGACGGTGAGTGCCGCGTGACGATGATGCCTTTGCCTCGGATCTGTTCCCACGCGGCGGCCTCTTCCGCTGAGGTGGCTTTGCAGGCGGCTCAGCTCGCGGCGCTCTTCTTGAGTGCTGTCGCCTCGTGGCCTTCGTTTGCTGCGCTGACGGCGCGGGCAGCGGCGGCGGTGGTGGCGGTGTTGGCGGGACAGCGGTGGCCGCGGTAACTCGTCCTTGTGGTTTGGGTGAAGGCGAGGGATGCGGAGCCGGGACAGCGTCGGCCACCGTCGCCGCGGGAGGAGACACGGGTCGCGCGATCGGAGGTGGTGGCGACGGAGCAGTCGTTGAAGTAGGCGGAGGGGGCGGTGCGGCAGGTGGAGGCGGCGGCGGCATCGTCACCGTTGGGCGCGGCGGTGGGGGAGGCGGTGGCGGTGGTGGAGTACTTGCCTCAGCCAGCAAGGCGCCCGTTGTGCTGATGGAGCGGCAACTGTGGTGGATGTGGTGGTGGCGCGGAAGCACCGCCGACGCCACGTGCGACGGCCGTGCAGCCTTGCCCGCCAGCCTCTGCATCAGAGTACCACAAGCGGTGGGGGAGAAAAGAAACTAAAATCAAAGAACTACTAACAATACGCCACACCCGAGGCACGCGGGGTTCAACGAACAACTGCTGCTTCTCTACCCTGATCGCACGTGCACGGCAAGTTGAAAACAAGAGCGGAGTGAGTCAGCGTGAGGAGAGGCTCGGTCTGTGTGCTGTCTGGTGGGTGTGGGTGTGGACGGTGTGTGTGGGCACTCAGTTAATCGCCCATGTGCACGCCCGCCACTCGGACAGGCGTGATGCCGCGATGGAGTGGCAAAAGACGGCGCGTGACGTCGTGAGTGTGTCACAGCAACGCAACACGGGGGGGGAGGTTTCGGGAAGGGAAGCAAGTACAAGCGCAAGCAGGCACGCACGCGTGGCGAGAAGACACTGGCAAGAGCGACTTTCTTGTTATTCACTGCTTTTCTTCTTTTGCGTGTGTGTGCGTTTGGGTAGTGCGGTTGTGTTTGTGGTTGTTATTCAGGTTGTGGGCAAAGTGGCGGTATGGGGCGAAGTGCAGAATCACCTCGCGCCAGTCAGAACAAGAGGAGAAAAAGAAAGTGCCGCTGTGATCAACGGCAGCGGTAGGTGCAGCAAGGCCCGCACGAAAGCAAGGGAGACGAACGGGCAAGCAACGCCACGACGCCAGAGTGAACTAGCCGTCGCACCACACAACCAGGTGGTCCGTTCACAGGTGGTAGAGGGCACGATAATCACACGCCTACACGCACAGTGCGTTCTCTATTGGGTCTCATTGCTCTGGAGGAACTTGCGGCCGCAGACAAAGTGATCCAGAATGCAGACAACACCCACGACACAGGAATAGATCCCCACAATCATGAGCAGCAGGCTGCTGGTCGTGAAGGAGATGCCGAGGGTGCCCACAAAGATGAAGAACACTGCCTCGCCCAGCCAGTGGCGCAGGAAACCGAACCGCTCCTTCGCGAAGCTCAAGCCCAGCTCAGCGCAGGTGGCGATCAGGCCAAACAAGCAGATGTACGCCGCCAGCACGAACTTGGTTGGGCTAGTGATAATGCTGAGAATATTGCTCAGGATGCCGAAAAAGCCGAAAATGACCAAAGCCGCGCAGTTCACACCCACCATGATCTTGACGAACCCCGTTCGCTCGATGAGCTCGATCTGCACCATGGTCGTCAATTTGCAAGTACAGCTTTAAAGACGACGTGGCACGTCAAGGACGGCTTCTTCTGTGTATTCTTATGTGCGTGTGTGAAATAGAGTGTTTAGCTTGCTGACGTGTGTGTGTGTGTGTGTGTGTGTGTGTGTGTGTGTGTCGATAGAAGGTAGGAGAGATGATCGTGCGTTTTCCTCGCACTAAGCCAGTGAGGGGACAGGGACGGAGGAAGAGGTGGTGGCAAGAAAAAGGCGCGTGCACGCAGTGCGACTCAGGTGGTAGCGGCACATCTCTACAAACGCCAAAACACGTTTACCACCCTCTGTGTGTGGGGGGGGGGGGGTCATCGTCTTGTGTGCAGACAGAACATTGCCAGCGGAGGCCGACGGGGTCTGTGTTGAGGGAATGCCTATTCGTTTGAAGAGGGCAAGAGGCTCGCGGTTTTCGCCAGCTGCCACCCGCGCGACGGCTGCGCATGCTGTGGCGTTCACTCCTCTTTTACGCGTGACAGAATGCAGGTGTGGCAAGGTAGCTTCGTACTACGGGAGGGGAGTAGTGACGCGTAAATCAAACAAGCTGCTCGCGTGCACAGCAATTGGAAGAAGGAGAGAGAGGAAGAGAAAAAAATCGAGTGACGCCCCACGGCGTCCGATTTGGGGAAATCGCCTGTGACACATTCCACCTTCGTACGCGGCTTGAGGAGGCCAGTGCCACAAGAGCGGACAACAAAGGCAGAAAGCGCACACGCGCACCAACAAGAAGAAGTTGAAGAGAAGCAATGTCAAGAAGCCAGATCTTCTTGTGGCGTGCCACATCAAGCAGTCTCCACCCCATTGGTTCCTTTGGTGGCCAACAGAGTAGCAGCGCACCCACCTCGCAGGTGGGTGGCCCTCGTTTTCATGGTTGCAGTCACCGCGGAACTTCCATCACCACCTCATTTTTTTTTCCTCCCTCTCGCTGTCCTGCTCCAATCGCCCTCTAAAACGCGACTGCATAAAGCAAGCAAAGGTGGGGGAGAAACGGTAGTCTTCAGCTGTGTGCGTGCACACATCCTCTTAGTATCACGCGTTTTCGACAACGGCAGTCGTCGGGCGATTGGAGGTCTGGCACTTGAAGATGGCCCCGCCCGTGACGAGCACAACGCCTGCGCCAATCCAAGCAATGCCTGAGATGAACGGGACTAGCTTTGCTGCACTCTTGCCGACACCAATCGACATGCCTAGAGTGCCGACGAAGCAAAAGAACAGCCCCATGCCGTTGTCCGTGCGCAGGATGGCGAAGAGGTCATCGACGATGGCGATGCGCAGCTCACACAAGCACGCAATAACACCGAAGGCCATGAGGTAGAATGCCACAAAAATTTGAGAGACACCTAGGAAGCTAATGCAGCCCAGGATGAATGAGGCAGTGCCGCACGCAAGCAAGGAGGCGCACGTCACCCACACAAGAATCTTGAGCAACATTGGCCGCTCCGCGCGTGGGTTCGCGCTCTGCGTTGTCACGACAACGGTCGTCGTGTCAGGGTTGGTGGAAGGCTTCATGATGCGCTCGCTCCGCCGGTGTACGCGTGTGTGTGGCCCACGAGGTGGGAGTAGGTGTCGACGGAAAGAAAAGCAAGAAGAGGATGGACGATAGTCGCGTTCGCGTTGACTGAGCCCGCAAAGAGTCGTGATGCGAGAAGAAGGCAGTGCGCGAATCACGTTTGTTCGGCCACAGTCAACGGGACGGGAGGTGGAGGCGGAAAGAGAGAGAGAGAGAGAGAGCGGAGGGTGCGAACAAGTTTTTCTTCAGGTACAATGTCCCGCATACAGATCAGCTCGTGGCATGGTAGGTTGGAGAGAAAGGGAGGGAAACGGGGGAGCGAACAAGCCTTTGGTAGGAGACCTGGTTTTCTGCGCGGAAAGAGAGAGGGAGGTTCTGTCACGCGGAGTGGCGTGTGCTGTGTCCGTCTCTTAACGAGCGCCAATCCGCAATGGAAAGAAAAAGGTTCACTACAGAAGTGCACAGAAGCCATCCACGTGTGAGGCACCTGGCTTCAGTAGAGAGCGGAAAAACAAAAAAATGGGAACGACGATAACGGCTTCCGCGCACGGTGGCATCGCGGCGCCTGCGGTGGCCACCCCACGCAGCTAGTGGGCACTGGCCGTGAAGCTGTCGGCGCAGTTCAGGGGGAAGTTAATGAGGAAACTGTTGCGATCAAAAGCCTCCGAGACTGGACCGAGGAGGAACGCAAGGTGCCCGCCAACCGGTGTTTCGACGTAGGTCAGGTTCGACGAGCTGGCAAGCAGTTGCTGCCAGTCGTCCGCGGTGTAGCCGTAGGAGGTGATCGGGTCGTCTCGCGAGGCGAGGCACACGACTGGCGTGGTCTCAATCTGCGGCAACCATTTGAAGGCATCGGCGTCCTTGTAGTAGTTGAGAGCACTACCGTAGCCAAAGTGTGGGGCGACAACATGCTCATCGTAGTCCTCCACTGTCGTGAGGCTTGCCAGGTATTTCGCAGCGTCCTCTTCGTTGGCCCAGTCGAGTCCCTTGAGACCTTGCAGCAGAACCTTGCGGTGCTTGGTGGTGTACTTACGCAGCGCGCTCATCATCGCCGCCTGGTACAGCTTGCGGCCGATGGGAGTCAGCATGCCGTGCGCGTGGGCGACCATGTCGTACGGTGCGCTCACACTGATGGCCAGCGACACGGGGAATCCCCGAGAACCATAAAGCGTGGGGTCCTCCTTCTGTGCCTGCTCTTCCTCTGCAATAGCCTTGATGAGCGTGAGGCCGCCAGCACTGAAGCCGACCGCATAGACAGGCAGCGGCTCACCGAAGCGCTCTTCCATCTGCTCCAGATGCAGGTGCTTGCGCAGTGCGACGCGCACGTCAGCAGTGAAGGTAACACACGTGATTTGCGGCACCGTGAGCGGAGCCGAGCCCATCCCGCGCGGCGTCAAGACGCAGCAGTGGTAGCCCCGTTTCACAGCTTCCCGCACGAAGCGCTGAATGTACGGGGTCTGGCCGTAGTTGCCGAGCCCGGGGACAATCACCAGCACTGCCTTGGCGTGCACCTTGGACGACGGAGGCACCGTCAGCCAATCCAAGCAGATAGGATTGCCATCGTACGCATCCACCAGCTGGCGCTCGTAGTTCACCCGGTGCGCCAACCGCATCCCACCAAGAACGGTGTGAATGTGGCCATTGTACAGCGGGCCCGCGTACTGCATGTCCTCGCTGAGCCCCAGGCGATCCATGTTGTGCGCACGGACGGTGCGATCATGGTTGGCAGTCACCACCTTGATCTGCCGCTCACGCTTGAAGCTGTACGTCAGTGGCCGCTTGAAGCTCACCAGCTCCCACAGGGTCACGGGGAGACGCACAAGCAGGATGTGCAGCCAGCGCGGGATTAAGTAGCCGAACAGGTGCACGGCACCGTGAACCAGGAAAAACTGAACGCGCGCAAGCATCGCTGACAGCGCTCGCGGTTCGCAGTGACTATCTGTGAGTCAGGCGTCAAGAGAGCCAACAACAGCGGAAAAAGAAAAAGTTCGCCTGGGCGCGCACGGGGACGACCACAGGCGTATCGGCACGTGGGGCGGCTGAAGAACGACTGGAAACCGTCAAGAGTCAACGGCGATTCGCTGCTGTGAGCAGTGCAGGGATGACAAGGAGACGCGAAAAAATGGAAAGGAGAAAGACAGAGGAACGAATGAATGAAGTGGGGAGGGGGGACGCAACGCATGATCCAGATGTGGGCCCGCGTTGCGGTGACGTGTGTTGCGGTGGGCTATCCACCGAGGTTACGCAGCGCGGCGTGTGAGGACGTCTGTCTTGACGGTAGTCGCACTGTGAGACCATAAAAGCGCACAGGGACGAAGGTGTGCGAACAGGTACCGTTTGACCTCAATCGCGAGGTCATGCGCGTCGCACTCTGCGTCACGGTCAGACTGTGTGACACAAGTGGTTACGAGCTGTTGTGCGAGGTGTTCGCAAAGCGGAAGCCACACGAGCCATGGAGCCGAGAAGGCACAAGACGTGGGGCCGCCAGCAACGCACGAGAGGAAAAGGAAGAAGTTGAAACGCAGACGCTCGCCGCAAAGGAGACCACAAAACAGGTCTGGCACGGTCATGCGCGCGCACACACACGCGCACGCACAAACAATCACAAAGGTGAAGAGAAAAGGGGAAGGGAAAAGAAGGCACAAGTTACCGCACGCCTGGTGATGGTCGTTACACCGTCTCGAGTGCGCGCAGACACACTTGTGCGGTAGACGCAAAAAAAAAAAAAGAAGAGAAGAACGCACGTCGGTAAGGCTAGACGCAGCCACCCATGCATGCGCGCTCGCACCGAGTGGGGGAACACATGCGCAGAACACGCTAGGTTCGTGTCAGCAGAGTTGACTAGCTGCCCGTCAGTCAACAAGGGCCATTGCCGCATCACAGCTCCTCGCGGCTCTCGGCGTTGACACCATCAATGGCCGCGTCGGCGTGATTGAGGGGAAGTGTTTGTAGCGCACTGAAGGGGTTCAATTGCTCCTTGACAGGGCCCTGCAGGTAGCCAAAGTGGCCACCCGCGGGCATCTCCATGTACGCCACGTTAGGGCACGTGTCGAGCACCTTCTGCCACTGATCGGGCGTCACCACGTACCCACTAATGGGGTCGCCGCGGTTGCTCACGACGAGTACAGGGCACGACTTGATCTTGTCGATGAAGTGGAAAGTGTGGCATGACGCGTAGTAGTCTTGCTCATCCTTGTAGCCGAAGTGTGCGGCCACAACGTGGATATCGACATCGCGGGGATCCTTGATGAGCTTCATTGCCGCGTCAAAGTCGACGTGGATCAACGGAAGCGCCTTCTTCTCCTCCTCGCTCTTGCCCTGCGACATCATGACAAGTGTGTCCTTGTGCTTGCGAAGGTACTTGCGCAGTGCTGTCATGATGGGTTTCGCGTACAGTCGGGTCCCCCACTTGGTGCGCAGCATGCCGGCCGACGCCGCCATATCCGTCGGGCCCAGCATAGAGATGGCCGCTGCCACGGGAAACCCATCCGCGTACACGGCCTTGCCTCCTTTCTCGAAGGCCGTCGACTCCTCAGAGAGGGACTTGAGCAACGTTGTCGCGCCGCAGCTGTATCCAATCGCCACGAGTGGGAGAGGTGCGCCGAACTCCTTCGCCACCTGCGTGCGTGTCAGGCGGTGACGCAGGATGTGGTTGATGTCAGCGGAGAAGGCCACACAGGTGATGTTCGGTGTGGTCAGTGGGGCTGACCCCATCCCACGAGGTGTCAACACACAGCAATGGTAACCTCGGGCAACGCCAGCGCGGGCCAACCGCTGAATGTAGTTTGTTTGTCCGTAGTTGCCGAGCCCGGGGATGATCAAGAGCACCGCCTTGGCCTTGACCTTGCTGTCTGCGCGAACCTTCAGCCAGTCCAGGCAAATAGGGTTGCCGTCCGGTGCGTCGACGAGCTCACGCTCGTAGCTGACGCGCTTCGACAGACGAGCCGTGCCAAGGATGGTCTCGACGTGGCCATTGTAAAGGGGGTCCTTGTAGGTCATGTCATCACTGAGGGCGAACAAGTGCTTGACCCGCTCGGAGGCAGCCTTGTCAGTGGACGTTGTCACCACCTTGATCTGCCGCTCACGCTTGAAGCTGTACGTCAGTGGCCGCTTGAAGCTCACCAGCTCCCACAGGGTCACGGGGAGACGCACAAGCAGGATGTGCAGCCAGCGCGGGATTAAGTAGCCGAACAGGTGCACGGCACCGTGAACCAGGAAAAACTGAACGCGCGCAAGCATCGCTGACAGTGATAGGGTGAAAGATTCAAACAGTGATTCGGATAAGGATCAATTTTCAACACGTTTATTTTTTCTTGTTTCCTTTTTTTTATTATTGGGAGCAATCAAGCAGATGAAGATAGAGAGAGGCACAACGAGGAAGCGGAAGAGGCCAAAGGGTAGTTGAGGTGAATGACCGCTTCGGCAGTTCAGGGGCCCGATGATGATGATGATCCGCGATCGGCAGCATGAGTGCACACGCGCTCATACGGCACAAGCACAGCAAAACCGGAGAGGGGTGGAGAAGTCCCCGCTCCGATGGGGAAAGAGGCTCAGGCGACCGACGTACTCGAGAGAGTGACTGCCCCGCAAGAGGAACCGCTCGCCACACGGGGAAACTTTCATGGTGTCACGCTAGGTGAATTGACTGCATAAGTGTGTGTGTGTCTGTTTGGTGTTCCCGCCCGCCAAGAGGGCAAACCAACAAAAAAAAACAGTTAGTGAAGCAAGGTTCGTCCGCGTGAGTGTGTGCTTGCGGGGAGTTTTTTCATGATGTTCCTTTGCTTTTTTTTTTGACTTGGTACAATGACCGCGTGTGCCATAGAGTGAGGCATCAAGTGACTGATGCTTTCTTTTTTATTTCTTTGCCGTATCTTTTGAGAGATTCTTTTTTGTTGTTGCCGCCGCCGTCGCTTCTGCGGGTGGTATCGGTGGACCCCACATGCGCCACCTTATCCACCGGATGCCCTGTCGGGGTAGCCGTGTACACTTTCCGATGGCGACAGCGAGGAAGGGGGGAGGAGGTGGCGGGGAGCACGCACGCGCACATGTGAGTATGTGCTGTGCAGCGGTGCTGTGTCGCACGCGGTCATCTGCACGGCAGGCTGGCACACGTTGTGAGGGAGAGGCAGAGGCACGCCGTCGTCCACCCCTGTTCCATTGAAAGGAAGTGAACAAAAGGAAAAGGAAAAAACATGAAGCTGCAATGCGCCAGCGTGCGCCGGTGCGTTTACAGCTTCAGACCAGTCTTGGCTGCCTTGGGTCCCAAGCTCAGCACAAAGTTGTACGACACCAGCACAGTCGGGGGAATGAGCACAGCCAAGCAGCAGGCGTACGGTGGAATGCCGTGCATCTTGTCCTGGTACTGGTACAGATCCACTGTGTCGTAGTGGCGAAGCAAGGTGTAGGTCACGAAGGACACCAGCATCACCCAGAAGGGTAAGAATTGAGCGGTCAAAAACATGACGGGAGTGAGCGTGAAGAGCGGAAAGTTTTTTTTTTTTTTGAGAGTCGTGGAGCTCAGTGCGCGCACAGCAGTTGGCGATCAAGCGGTCTCTTCTTCGGTAACTAGTCGACGGGAGAGAAAAATGATGGTCGAGACGGTGTGGACGCCTTGATTCCCGAAGTACGAAGAAAAAAGAAATGTAAAGTTATGACGGAACAAATGGTAGTTGGCAGAGAGAGTGCAGAAAGAACTCTTTTTTGGGGGGCACTGTAACGCAAGGCAGAAGGCGGTGTGAGTGCGTGTGCGTGCGTACAAGACCAGGAGAGCAGAAGGGGTGGGTGAGGAAGAGGATGCACGTGAGAGACGAGCAGAGACGACGGAGGCACGGCGCACCACGGGCAGTGGGAGCAAGTAGGCGACTCGAACTTCTTGCGGCAAACGAAAGTGGAAAAAATAACGGAAGTGCAGTGGTGCGAACGTGTATGAATCGCTGGAGACGCTGCGGCTGTCCGCGGTTGTGTCTTGCCGGCGAGCGGTACGCCGGAAACTGGTTGCAAAGCCGGGCTGCGTCACCGTAGGCTCGCTTGCTGTCGTTGTTCTCTGGTGGGACAAGATGTGTTCATAATGGCCGGGTGAGCTTGCGGCGTGCCACCTCGCGGGGTGAGCGGTGGAGAAAAGCAAAAAGGGAGTCCAGGAGAGACGAGAGAAGGTGTGCAGCATCGGAGCAAGGCACGAAGGAAGGAGAGAAAAAAAAGGAGAACGAGACAGCGAAAGAAAAGACAATCCTACGACAGCCGTAAGAGACCATGCACGCACACACATAGAGAGTGGGAGACTCATCGACGCGCATTCTCACTGCAGTTCCGAGAAGGTGACAAGTGCTGTCAGTTGCCACACCTTGTGCCGTCTCTGTGAGTTCTTCTTGTCCAGCTCGCACCACGGCAAAGGGATCGACAGCATACTCGCTGATCCCTCAACGACCGACTGTGGCAATGTGAACTCCCCTGCAGCCATCAGTTGCGCCTTCGCGTTGTAGACAGCAAAGAACAGTGGGTGACACGGGTTTTCGATGCCGATCTGCATCGGTTCGTCCCACGCGGTGGCCGTGGTGATGCTCATCAGCTTCCGGCCAGGTTTGCTGTGGAGCTCCTGAAATCCGTTAGACATGACGCACGTGGCGCCTGTGAAGCAGGCATCGGCACTCAGTTCCTTGAGAATGAGCTTCACCAGAGCCGTGTAGCGTGGTGGGGCAAGCGCCGCGCTGACGTCCTCGCCAGGGGGTGGTGAGAAGCTGCCGTCCACCGTACAGCTTACGCACAGCGCTGTGTCCACGTCATCGCCGAGCGCCACCGCCAGCTGCACGCCAGCCGGGTCACGCGGGGGTGAAGCCGGTGGGTCGGTACAAAGGGGATGCATAGCCTGTGTGAAGAGCTGTTCCTCGTATTTCCAGCGAATGTACGATTCACGCAACTCAGCCTTGGAGAAGTGACGGTACGGCTTGCACGGTGGTGGGGTACCGGTGTTGGCCTCCACACTGCCGTCCGGGAAGCTGACGTCGTACTCCAGCTCGCCGTTGGCGATCGCGTTGCCTCTTGAGGCCATGAAGGCCACATCCTTGGCGTTCCACTTGTCCATCTCCGCCTCGCGGCACTTGTTCGCCCACAGCCGACGGTGCACGCCGACGCAGTCAATGCAGACAAACACCCCGAAGGGCTGCAGCACACACCAAGTCGGGAAAGGTTCCTCGCAGTCGGCGCACACGTGGTTCGCTGGTTGGGCCTCGAGGCATGCGGCATAGAGAGGTGACGTAGCCAGACGTTTCGGCATGCCCCCTGCACTGCCCGCCGAGGCCGCTGTTGGTGATGTCAACGGTGAGGCCTCGTCGCCATTCGATGTGCACGCGGCAAGAGGTAGCTCCTCGTCTTCAGGCAGGTTCCGGTCTAGCGGGCTCTCGCATGCCATTGCACGTGCGGCCTGGTTCGCATCGTACGCACGCAGCACGTCCTGCAATTGCAGCACTTCGTGGTCGGATAGCACGCTCACGGATGACGACGACGATGGCGACCGGGAAGCGGTGTGATTGCGTCGGCTGTCAGACGAGCGTGTGACACCACGGAGAACGTCGTCGAACCGGTTCCTGACGTGGGGCAGTGAGGCCGGTGCATCCCCGGCAACTGGGGATGGATAAAGTGATGTGTACTCGTGGGAGGCCTTCTGTAGCGCCCGGAGAAAGCTCCACTTACTCGCCTTGGTGCGCGTGCCGAGAACGACAGCACAGCATCCGCAGCGCGCGAGCCGTTCCGCCTCACTGGCACCCGCCAACTGTTGTTTTGGGGGCTCGAAGATGGTGTCCTTCCGGTTGCCCAAGGTGTCGACGTGCTCTGCGTAGTCATAATCCTTCAGGAACAGAGCCAGTAGACTCACGCCGCCGCGACCCGGAGAGCCACAGTCGATAACGTGTGCGCCGTCAACGTACACCTTCTCACGCGCGTGCTTCGCCATGGAACCCTCTGGCTCTTCAAAGAAGTACAATTCATCGTTGTTGTGGAGTTCCACCGTGCGAATGAGTGCCGTTCGTTGATGGGTGCCAAAATATACCTCGAACACAGAAGACACCACGAGGGTTTCGATGTTGACTTCCATGGTGCTTTTGACAGTGTGAGGGAAGAAAAGAGTGAAAAATCAGGAATGTCGGAACTGCTGAGTCGGGCCCTGCGGTGCTTGAGTTCCAGCGATGCGCTAAAGTGCTCCAGAAGGCGCAGCCGCAAAAGAAGAGACGCACACACGGCGCGACGAGGCTTGAACGAGAGAGAAAGAGAGAGAGGTCAAAGCGGATGATAGAGGGAGAAAAGAAGTTGTCGGAGGGTGCCACGTCGTGTCCTTCCGCTTTCACGCAGCTGAGTGTGGCGTGGTATTGACGGGACGCAAAGAGAGGTGCTGCCACCAGGAGATCAGGCCGTGCACGTGGCGTCCCACTCAGTTTCTCATTCTCCCTTTTTTCTAGGAGTCAGGGAATTTTAGTTTTGTTTTGCTTTTTTTCTGCTTGGGGAGGGCTGGATGTCGTCGCTGTACTTTCTTCTCAGTGCAGGTATTGGCAAGCTGTCACCACAATATACAACCGCAAGCTGTGATTAATCACACGTTCCTCTCTCTCTCTCCATGCGTGTGATAGCCAAGGGCCTGCGAGGGTGTCCACGCCCCCACTCAGAACTCGGTGCGTGCCCTCTTGGTAGGCAACGTGGTGTCAATGGAAGTCGTAGCGGAGCGCGCTGCACTTGTTTTAGCAATGGCGGCAGCCAGTGCCTTGCGGGCGTCTTCGCGGCGACGTTCCCGCACTGCCTCTTCGCTGTGTTGCTTCGCGGCGACTGCGGCCTCAAAGGACTCACGTGGAATAGCCACGGCATAGTGTCCGCGCTTCACGTCGTTGACTACCTCGCTAATCACCAAGTCCATCACTTCTGCCGCGCAGTCAGTTCGCGCTGTCGCGGCCAGCGAGGTGCCTGTGGCATCCAGAGCCTTGAGCGGTACCACGACTGGTAGTGCCGTGGAGACCGGTGCGGTGTTGTCGCGTGCGGTGATTGTGCACTGCACGATGGTGGCTGGGAAGTGTGCATTGGAGGGCTCCACACCAATGTCACGCGCGGACAAGTCAAGCATGCGCACGCCCTTCACGCCACAGCCTACCAGAGACTCTGTGGTGGGCTCCCCGTCGCCACCCTCCCGAGTAGCGGGCTCAACCCAATCGGAATCCGCACGGGAGCCGGAGGACGACGCCGTCTTGGTGAGTCGCAAGTCCGAATCCAGCTTTGACGCGATGCCGAGGAGCGTCGCGCTGCTGCCCGCCACCGCAACTGCGTACAGCAGCGCGACCGTCATCTTTTCGCCGGCCACGGCAAACGCTGTCCAGCTCTGTCCATCCTCGGGTGGCACCAGGCTCGCCGGCACGAGCACGGGAAAGGACACCGACACCGCGCGAGGTGCGTCGGTGCCGGCAAAGGCGTGCCCGGCCTCTTCGTCAGCCAGAACTGAGAGCGCCATGGCGTGGAAGCCATCGGCGCCGACGCGCTCGATTTGAATGAGCAGTCTGGAATAAATGTTCGTACCTTGTGGATACGTCGAGAGCCGCTCCAAGCGGTGCCGGTGGGCACGTGGGTCATCGTGATGAAAGGCGCCATCCGCATGCTTGGCGTCGGCCGCGAGCTCTCCGGCGCGGCTGCCGTGCTGTTGGTGATGCTTCTTTTCCTGAATAGCACGAAACACCTTGCTCGCAAGGGACTCCTGTCCGCGACCGCGACCGGCGAGGCCGGCCGCAGTTCCACGCCCGCCTCCACCCGCCTTTGGGAGGGAAGCGCCGGCGGTCATGCCCGCGGATGCGCCAGCACCCCGCCCCGCCCGGTTAGCACGGTTCTGGCGGTGGGAAGCCGACGCGGTACCGGTGGACGCTGCGGAAGCCGCGCTGGTCACCACGTGCTGAAGGGAGCCCGTCACGTGGGGTAGCTTGCCGGAGGTGGCCGGGAGGATGTGCGTAATCTGCACCATCACCTCATCGCCGGCAACGGCTTTCAAAAAGTTCGTCGCCGTATCGATGGGGACAACGGTGCGCTCTCCCCCAGCGGCGGTGGCTGTCGTCACGACACCGGCGTCCACCGTGCACGATGTTTTGCTCGACGAGATGGACACAACGTAAGCGCGCAAGACGGCGCCCTCGGCGAGCGTGTCAAGAGGCTGGCACGTCAACAACTTCTTCACGGAGACGCCGAGCACTCCCTGCGTCGGACCGATGTGGACGGCGAAGACACGTCGATCTCTCGCCAACGAGTGTTGGTGCTGCGTCAAGAAAAGGTGGCACGCGTGCGCGTCACGGAAACTCAAGATGCCAACGTAGCGACCCACGCAGTGGCGCGCGACTTCGTCGACCGCGCGCAAGACGCCCACAAACGAGTGGGTATCGCCCGAGCCCTCTCCTGTGCCTGCAAGGGCACTGGCGCTGAAGTGGACATTCTTGACCCCTCGCACGCACTCTCGAAACGTTGGCGTGTCGGCAGTCTTCTCACTAGCGGTGCAGCCAAAAAGTGCGAGTAGGTCCTCCGAGAAAGGCTGTGTAGAGCTCACCAATGCATCCTGACCGGTGTGTGCCGAAGCCGGCTCAAAACGCACTCGCCACGACTGCCCACGCTTCTGGTTGGCATCCCGCTGGAACTGTTCGGCGCTGGACAGTTTTTGGAACTGAACCATCACGTCCGACGCGTTGTAGTAGTGGCTTCGGTCACACACGACGTCCTCCACAACACCGTACGCGGCGCATGTGCTGAACAGCTGACCTAGCACCTCGTCATCGCTCACCTGGTCAACGTGAATGCTGATACGGCGGCTAAGCTCGAGCTCCATTCGGCACTCTCCCTTTCGGCTGTGGGCAGGCGCGTGTAGTGCAAAGGGCACAACGAGAAGAAGAAAAGGAGCCAAAGAAGACGAAAGTCTGAACAAAGTACGTCAGTGCCTTTTTTTTCTTCTTTTACAAAGAACCTAAAATGCTTAAGGAGGTGGGGGAGCACCCTTCACGAGGGTGTTCGGCAGTATCCGCAATGCCCTATTACACACACACACGCACAGGCACACAAAACACAAAGATGGCAAATCAGCAAGTACATGGGGTGGTAGAACACGTGGGAGAAAAGAGTGGATGTGTGTACGTGCGAAGGACTGTCGCGAGCGGCAACGAGCGCGCGGTGCCGACCACGGAGTGAGAGTGAACCGAAAGCAAGAAGCGGGCGTCTGTTTCTCCTTCGCGTTTGGTAGCACCACGCCTGGGACTGCCGGGCGAGGTACGCATGGCGCGAGGACGCGAACGAAACCACCTGTCACTCCGTGAAAGGTTCATTCGCACTAGATGAGTGTCACAGACGCGTGCGCAAGGGTAGAAAGAAGGAGTTCTGCTGTAGGGTCTCCTCAACGGTCGAGCGACACGACATTCGCCCAGCACCTCGGTGGTTGACACCGCAGTGACACTTGTTGGCGATAGGCAGTGCCTACTTTTTTTTTCTTAATTCTGGAAAAAGAGAAATGAAAACAATGTGCTCACAATTGTAGTCAACGTGGTTTAGGCGATGATATCGGAGTCACCGACATCCGTCACGGACAGAACGCACGTGCGGAAGTGGCGGCCGCAAGCCGTACCCAGGTCAAGGTTGTTGCCGGAGTAGTGGTGGATCGGCGTCTTGCTCAGGGTGCAGTAGTACTCGATCTCAGCACGGCGCACGGGAGGGCAGTTGCTGGCGATCACAATGAGCTTGCTGCGGCCCTGGCGAAGGGTGCCGATGGCCTGCTGGGTACCCAGAGAGTACTTGCCGGACTTCATCACCAGCTGGAGCTTGGTGTTGATGGTGTCCACCTTAGACTTGGTCTTCTTGGCCATCTTGACTATAAATGAACTGACGGTGATAGTTCAGAGAGGAACGACGAGGGATGCATGTGTGAAGGTAGAGAGGGGGGGGTAGATGAGAAGCGCAGTGAGATGTGAAGACCACAAGAGAGCGGGGTAGAAACTGAGAATAATTTTAACAGTGTCACACGTGAGGGTGTGCGTTCATGGCGCGTAGACGACGCCCGGGTGGAGGGGAGACGCACAAACGCGCCACCGCACATCACGGTAAAGGACACACAGGAGAGGTCATCCGTTTACACAGAAAGACACACGGAGAAGCCGCCGCGCAAGGTGGGCAGGGGGTGTGCCCTGGCATCCTTGCCTACAGTTCACTTGTAGGTGCAGGGGGCACCGGCTTTGCGTTCCTTTCTGTCTGTTTGGTTGGTGGGTGGGTGGCTGTTTGTTCGTGAGAAAAAAACGAAAGAATGAATGGCGTGTGAGCCAAAGTAATGACTGGCACTTAGGCGATGATATCGGAGTCACCGACATCCGTCACGGACAGAACGCACGTGCGGAAGTGGCGGCCGCAAGCCGTACCCAGGTCAAGGTTGTTGCCGGAGTAGTGGTGGATCGGCGTCTTGCTCAGGGTGCAGTAGTACTCGATCTCAGCACGGCGCACGGGAGGGCAGTTGCTGGCGATCACAATGAGCTTGCTGCGGCCCTGGCGAAGGGTGCCGATGGCCTGCTGGGTACCCAGAGAGTACTTGCCGGACTTCATCACCAGCTGGAGCTTGGTGTTGATGGTGTCCACCTTAGACTTGGTCTTCTTGGCCATGATGTGCAGTCTAAAGACGGACGAGTTGTTGGAACGGCGACATACAGCGACGCGTTGTGAGCAAAGCAAGAAAGAGAAAAGACGCAGTGTGGGGGAAGGTGAGTGGAATGAAGGAAGTTGAAAGTGTGGACTGTACCAGGGATACGATGACAGCGTGGTGTGCTAATGACAAGCGAGGAAGAAAAGGCACAGTGCACGCAGGCACCTGTGAGACTTGTGGAGGGGGAAATAAGATCATGTGGTCGTTCGGCGTGCGTGGCGGTGACTGCATCCACAGATGCAGTTGTCTATTTGCCCACCCTACGCTGCGCGTGCATGAATGGCGCCTTGCCTGCGCCTTGTGCCCATTCCTAGAGCTCACGGGGGTTCCGTTGTTCGCCAGCTTTTTTACCCTGCACAGGTGCTTTCAAATGTCGTGGCGTGAGCCTCTGAGGAGCTGTGTACGTGGCGCGTGTGGTTGTTGCCTCCCGTCAGCACGGCATGGGTGCGACCTCTAGAGTCATGAAACGGAGAAAACCAAGCAGTGCGGGGCAACAACAAAAAAAAAAAGATGCGCAGTCAGACCTCAGTGCGTTGTTGTAATCTAGAAGGATTTATTGAAGGGGCTCTCTTTGACAGACAGTCTTGGGTGTACAGGAATGTGAAAATGTGCGCGCCGAGGAACGTGGTTGTGTGTGCCCTCACGCTCTCGCCTGTGTGTGCGGAAGGCCGTCGCATCGTTCTTGATTTGACGATCTCCCTACGCAGATTTTCACGGTCATTATTTGGAGGTCTGCTGTAAGTTGTGATTCTTCTGTATGTATGGCCGCTTTTCCTTGTGCTTCGGTCCCACAGAGTACAGATAATGAAAGCGCTTGCCCCTCTAGAAGCGTGCAGGTAGGCCGGAGGAAAAGGGGAAGGAAGCAGAGACAGCGGTGGGCAGTGAGCCCAACAATTTGTGCGCTCGCACGCTGTAGCAGCGGCGGTAGGCACGCGCAACATGTAAAAAGAGAAAAGTGATGCGTACTGGTTGTGATTGGGAATACAAGAGGAGAGCATGATGAAACAGTTTTTAGAAAAACGACATGAAGAAGAGAGGGGAAGAGGTGGTGAACAAAACCGAAGTGGGAAACAGGGGAGGGAATGGTGAAAACGGATAAAAGAAGAAATGAATAACCAAAGAAAAGAAAAACGTCTTTACAAAGACGCTTGTATCTAGAGTGAACAAGAAAAAAAAGGTAAAGGAAAGGGGGAAGGGGGAAAAACAAGAGAAGAAAAGAGGTTTCGTTCAAGGCCGTCAAGCATGCGGATACGCCACGTTTGACCTGACAGGTTGGAGTGAAAGAAAGAAAGAGCGTCGACAAGCAGTCCGGGCAGGGGTCCATTCCCCAGACGCCACCCAGCCTCACGGCTGCTCTCCCTCTATTTCACCTACCACCCCCCTCTGTTCAAGGAGGAGGATTACCAGATGTCGTCAGTGAACGAATTCACAGACACGTGCGAGACCACACTGCTCGACAGTCGATGCTGGCGCACAGAGGAGGCCATCACGTCTGAGGCAGAGGACGATACACACGACGAGTGGCCCTGTGTCTGGCCGCTCTGGCTCACTGACGTGTCGTGACCGCCTCCGAGGCCTTTGCTCCATGCGTGTTCCATCGTCCCAGGAACAGAGCGGTCATACTCGCGGCGGTACGCAGCACAGCCCAGCACGTTGCGTGCCTCGACGATCAACCGGTCGGTAGCGTCGGCCCCGTTGGGATCGATCAGGCGCATCCGCTTGTAGCCGTCGTGGCGCCAGGCGTTGTACTTGCTGAGGATGTCTTCAGCTGTAGCATCGACGGCAACGCCGAGCGCGTCGTAGTAGGTGCCAGGCATGTTCTGGTGAGGGTAGCGGCAGCGGGCTGGCAGGCGCATCTTGAAGCTTGACTCGGCGGCGGAGGCCAGCGGCGACGACGGCTTCGACAACGTGGCGCTGCTGGACGTGTGGCTCAGCACGGACGTGTCAAGCGGCAGGCGCTGCTGGGCAGTCTTGCGGCCCATACGGCGTCGGCTGGGGTCGGCTGGGGTCGAGGCGGGCTCGCGCCGGTGCGTCACGTGCGCTGCGCCAGAGTTAGGTCTGTCTAATGTCCGCAGAAAGTGCTGTGGGAGGTGATCCACGGGCATGGTGGAGAGCAACTTGGCCTGTGTGGAGGAGCTCAGTTCGTAGAAGCTGTGGGCATGCTCGCAGTTGTCGGCAAAGGGGCATTCACCGCAGTCGAAAAAAGACATGCACACTCGGTCCTTGGTTAGTCGAGCGCTGCGGTTGCGGTGTGCGGACGTCAAGGCTGAAAGCGAGGACGGAACAAACTCCCGAGCGTTGACAGAGAAGGACATCGTGGAGAGAGAGCCTCGGTTGACAGCACGCACTGGTACAGTAGACACAGTGTACACACACGCACACACGGTTCGAAAAGAAAGCGGGAGTGTGATGCAAGGAAGAGCTATTCAACAGGGTGGGAAAAGACCTCGAATACACGTATCTGGAGTCTTGCAAGTAAATAAGCCCGTCGGTGTGCACGCTATCGCTCACGTCAGTGTTCTGGAATGCTTCCCGTGAGCGGTGACGGCGCCACAAAGCGGTGTTGGCCATCACGCAGAAAAAAAAAAGAGAGCATTAGTGGTAAAAAGTAAGTAGATCACAGTGGACAGAAGAGCAACGGTGCACGTGTGTCGAGGGGATAGAGAAGCACGCGAGTTCAGCTACGTGTGGGTCCCAGGGACGAAGTCGGGATCGGGGACCATGGCAGGTCCTTTTATCCGCACCACGTGCACGAATGATAGTGTGCGTGGGTAGCCTCACCCCGTGATCACGGAAGGGAAGCAGCCGCCGCGTGTGAAAAAAAAAAAACGTGTCATGTCCGCGATGACCCGCATAGCGCCGGCTCGGGGCACGCAGTTGGACAAAAAAAAAAGGCTGGTGTGGGCATTTTCGGTTTGTTGTTGTTGTACGGCTGTTGAACAGCAAACGGACGACAAAGAAAAGAAACAAAGCACACGCTTTCGATGGGGTTGTGGTGAAGCACATCTTTTTCACGGACACACATAACGGGTGGTCGCGTGCAACACGCGGTGTCCAGCCCACTAGGGCACCGCGCCTAGTACTATCGAATACTATACTGCTACTCAAAAGCGCAACAACAGCGGCCGACACTGGAAGAACAAGAAGAAAAAAAGGGAACGGCTGAGTGAACAACGCCACCCAGCGGAGGGTAAAACGGTAGCACCGAGCTGCGGTACCGCACACAGACACACAAGTGCACACACACGCACACACCACACCCTGTCGAACAGAAGTGGTGCTCGCACTACAACGCACACACAGTGTTGTCGAGTGCGTGGAGCGTGTGGGCGGCCCACTCGCAGTGGATGGTGTTCACTTCTTCTCAGGGGTGTCCTTCGCGCTAGGGTTCTGGTTCACGCTGGCGCGGAGTTCGGCGATGAGGTCCTCGGCCTGCTTGCCGCTCTGAGCCTTGCCGGGTTGCATGCGCATAAGATCCTTGTCGACGGCGAAGCGCTTGTTCAAGAATTTCTTCAGCATGTCGCCGCGCGCCTTCTCCAGGTCATCGCGAACGCGGTCCTTTCGCTCCTTGTAGGCGGCTGTCTCGCGAGCCATCCGTTCCGTGTCCATGCGTTTCAGCTCCGCCATCTCCTCCTGCGTGAGCGCTTTTTTGCGCTTGTCAAAGTCTTCGCGCACGACCTGCTCCCACGGCGTGTTGTACCCTAGGCCCTCCTTCCCAATGTTTTGGTCCTCGCGCGACACCTTCTTGACTTGCTCTGGGTCAAGCTCCCAGAAGCGCCATTCATTCCACTTCTGGGCAGTTTCCAGCTCGCGCCAAGTGACTTGGAGAATGTACTCGACAGGCCACCCCCAGAAGTACTTCTTCTCTAGTGTGGCCCAGTCATCCTGGCACTGCTGAACACCGTAATTGATGCGCTTCACTAATGTCATGGCGATGTTGAAGTAGGTCGACTCGGTCGGAATATCCGAGGAGACGAGGAACGCCTGTAGTTCTGAGGCCGCTGCTAGCAACTTCGGCTTCCAGAGAGGTTCTACCGCGACACCCGAGAGACCAGTCGTGGACTTCACAGGGAATGCGCGGGGGATGTACTCATCACTAATGGTCCGCAGCACAGGAGTGCTCTGGAACACCGACAGCAGCCTTCGCGTGCCAAGCATGCGGAATAATCAATGGTCAACGGGTGTGGGTGCTTCTCTTCCGGGTTACGCGCAACACACGTCCGCCAGTAGCGCACCGTTGACGGCGACACTCTCAATACGACTATGTGGTGATACAAGCTAGTGCGCACAACGTCGATGACGCCAATGCGATTGGTTTTTGGTGGTGCTTGATTGCCCTGTGACCTGGTGGGGGGTTGGGGCGTGAGCACGGGAACTACAGGAAAAAAAGACAAGAAGGGGTCAGGCACTCAATGTGCAAGAATGTTCAGTGCAAGGAAAGTGGTCGTTGCGCACGCGAACAGCTATTGTGTGAACGCAAACAAAGCCGACACACAAGGCACTATTATTCACAACAAGCCTGCGCAAGAGTGGCTTCGTTTCTATAGTGCGCTAGAGTCACGAGCAAAAAAGAAAAATGATGGATGAGAAAGGAAGAGGCAGGGGGAGATGTCGTGATGCCGCAGGAGGGGGATTGGCAAAGGAAAGTCAGTGCGTTTACCCGGCACTTTTGCTGCGAAGGAGTTGGGACCGTGTCAGAGGGCACCTTGTGGCACCTCAGAGATCCAAAGACGGGCACATCATCTTTCCCTCTCTCACTCTGGATTTTTGAGAATGCAAGGTGTGCTTTCTGTCGCTGTGCGGTTATCACTTTTTTCCCCTTTGTTTTGTTTTGCGCTGCGCGGCTTGTGAAAGTGCATGAAAGATGCAAAGTTGAACGAGCGCGCTCGTCATGTCGCTGAGCACGCGCGCGCGCACACACACACACACACATGCGCGCGCAGGTGCACAAGCAACGGAGAATAGATCAGTATGAGGTAGCGTTGAAGGCTGTCACCAGTGGCCGAAGCGGCGGTGATCACTCCGTCTGCGTGCCTGCTTCCCACAGTGGTCTAGTAGACAAAGAGCACGCGTGCGGCAATGATGAAGCACGTTAGTGACACAAATGGTGACAGTCGGTCGCCGACGACACTGCATTTGTAAAGGAACTTCCAGAATAGCTGCTGACTGTCGCGGTGGAACATCGTTGGCTTGTACTGTCTCAGGTAGGTCGCGGTGCACACCAAGAGAAGGAGCACGTAGACCACCGTTTCGAAATCAAACAGTGCGCTCATGGTGCCTCGTCGAGGGGCGAGGGTGAATGAGGAGACTAAAATGTGGAGGAAACAAAAGGAAGATGCACGCACAGTCAGGGCTGGTCGCGTTCAGCTATTCACACCGGCCGAGATTGCTTCGTGCGCGCAACAGTGCAACTCTGTGGACGGGCGGTTTGTCGATAAAGCACGAATAGAAGGAGAAAGTGGTGTGCCAGGGAGGTAAGTGTAAAGGAAGAAGAAGGCAATGAAGCTCACTTTTCGGGAGACAAGGAAGAAGGGATTTGCGAGCTCCTTGCCTCAAAAGCGGAAGGGAACCGACAGCGGAGACCGCAGCGCCGATTGCTGCACCACAACGCACCTGACGGCTCTATTTACTTTCTTCCTTCGTCCTCCTCTCCCGCGCCTGGTACCGGGGCACCGAGCAAATGTGCCTGCCGCACATTTCCTTTTGAGTTGTTGCTCAAGCTCGTGTGTTCGTTGTGTGGCAAAAAAAAGAAGCTGGTACTGGCGCACGACGTCAATCCACGCGCTTCATGGCAAAGGCATCAGCACTGTCTAATCTAATGGTGTGGGGAGAAAAAAAATCGCCGGTGGCAGTCGCGGGTGCGCAGGTCCGACGGCATCACTGGTGATGTTGCGTGTGTCCGCGATGATGCGGCAAGGTAGAGTGGCGCCGTGAGGCCAGTGAAGTGTTGCTGGCACTCAGCCGACGCTGTGAGGGCGGCTGTGACGAAGAAGTAGAGGGGCCACGTCGGACAGGAATGGGCAGACCAGATGATGACGATGCCTCACGGGAGAACGGCGCGGCCGGGAGAGGCGGTGGGACAGAGCCAAACTGCTCACCGTCCTCCAGCCGTGTCTGGGCAACGTGTGTGAACGCCCCCGCGCGTTGCGTTGTCGCTGCGGTGTCTCGTTGGGTCTCTTCCATGCGCCTCAGCTCGGACTCACACTGACGTGTGGCGGACTGCGCCGCGGTGAGACGCCGCAGAAGATCATCTGTTTCCGATGAGGCTCCTCCACTGGTGCGGTTGCGTGCACCGAACGCTGACCGTTCGAGTCGCGCGTTACCGGCTGCAAGGGCCGTCGCGACCTCGCGCAACTCAACCACTTCGCGGAGGAGCTGTTTGTAGCGCAGGTCGGTGTGGGTGCTGTGGGCCACTAGAGTGCGGTTTTCGCTCTGAAGACGCTCGATCACAATCCGCATATTCTCAATGACAGTCTCGAGGTTCCGCTTCTCTGTGACGGTGGTGGTGGTGGTGGTTGCCGTCGATGACCACTGTCCCGGCCGGCCGGTCGGTGCCCCATCTTCGCCACCTCCGGAACGGGTCGCGTCGCCTATTTGGTGCTCAAGACGGCTGACCCGAAGCTCAAGCGACTCCTTCGCAAAGCGGAGGTCCAGTAGCTCGTTGTTTTTCTGAAGAAGCTGAGACTCCATGTCTTCGACTGTTTTAGCCACACCAACAGCCGTCTCGTACCGTTGCAGCACGTCTCTGAGCGTCGTGCCTTGCATCGCAGCCAACTCAGCCGCCACTCGTCGCAGAGCCTCGCCCTGTCTTGATAGGCGGTGTTCAAGATCGTTGATGCGCGCCGGTGTGTCAACGGAGAGTTGTCGCCTCAGCGCATCGTTCTGAGACTCCAGCTCGCGGATGAGTGTTTGTGTGGCAGTGGCTTGCTGTGGCACACCGCCTTCAGGCATCGCGCCAACTCCGGAAGGGATGCGGTCGGTGCCGTTGACAGGTACGGATGTGGTCCCTGCCGCGGACGGACTACTGTGCTGTTGGTGCAAACGCGCGCACTCCCGTGCATGCGCCGCCTCAAGTTCCTCGCGCTGCTTCTTCATGGACTGAATCTGCAAGCGAAGCGAACGAGTCGTTTCCCTCTCCGCGGCAAGCTGGTCACGGCATGCGCGCCAATCCTTTTCGAGCCGAGTTGTCTGACTGCGCAGTGTGGATATGTGCTGGAGGTTTTCCTTCTGATCCCAGTGCGCGGACCCAGGCGTCGAAGTGCTGCCGCCGCCGCGGTCATCCGTGACGGGGGTAGATGTGGGCAAAACCTGTGTGCCGGCTTCTGACGACGCATTGGCTACAGAACGGCTCACTTCGCGTGGCGCGCCCGTCGCTGCACCGGCACGGGCAGTCGCCAACGCAGCTTGTAGCTGCGCGATCTCACGGTCCTTGGCACGCAGGTCATGGTGCAACTTGTAGGCCAGTCGTTGGGACTCCTCATTTGTGCGAATCATATCCTTTTCCTTCTCGAGGCGTGTGTCGAGCTCCTTCTGAACCGCTCGCACGCGTCGTTCAAGGAGGTGAAGGTGTGCTGACGACTCTTGCTGAATGGCGCCCATTCTCTGTGCCAAAGCAACCTCCTGCTGTCTCTGCCGCTGCGACTCGCCACCTTGGGCCACCTCATCGAGCAACTTCTGCTTCAGCGCGGAAGCGGCCAAAACGAGTTTGTCGTTTTGCTCCTTCACCGCGTTCAAATCGTCCCGCAAGTTTTGATTCAGCATGGCAAGTTGCTTCGACCGCTCGGCCTCCACTTGCTGCGCAGCCACCTCGGTCTGCAGCGTGGCCAAGTGCGCTTTCCACTCATCGGCGTCCACTTGAAGTCGTTTTCCGGTCTGCCGCTCAAATGCTAGCTGCTCCTTGGTGGTGCGGAGCTCCTGCTCCACTTGCGCTAGCTGCGAGCGCAGCTCGTGCACAAGCGGTGAGTCGCCCACACTGGCCTTGGCGACGAAGTCCAGCGTGCCACCCTGCTCAATGTGGCGCTCTTGGGGTGCGTGCAGTTGCTGCGCGAGTTGCGCACGCTGCGCACTCTCCCGTTGGACCTCCTCTGATAGACTCACTTCGCGCTCACGAAGACTGGCTATCATTGCGTTTTGGTACTGGACGATGCTTGACAGGGTGTCCGCACTCGACGAAGAGGGGGGTGAGAAAGACGTCGGTGACCTTGCGCCGCCGTCCGCGGTGGCAGCCGCAGGCCAATTGACCGCACCCGCTGCGCTACTAAGCTGAGGAGCCACCAGTTGATCCACAGTGGGGACGGCACCCCGACCAGACTCAAGCTGGGCCTCACCGATGCGGTGCGCCAACTGGGCCTCCAGCACGGTGTTGGTTGTACGAACACGCCGGAGCTCGGAGCGCAGGCGGACAGTTTCGGCCGTGAGGGCCTGCAGCTGCGCGACAACGGTCTGCTCTGGGAGACCGCCGGCGGCCACACTTGCCGCTGACGAAAGCCCCTCAAACGAGAGAGTGTCACTGACGCCTTCAACTGCCTCGCGAAAGCGGTCAACCATGGCACTGTTTTCACGGAACATGTTCTCGTGTAACTTTTCCATGCGGGCGGCCTCCTCATACTGGTGCTCCACGTACTTGCGGCGCTCTGCTTGGAGCTGTTCTTCAAGCGACTTGATAACCGCCTCCTTTTTCTGTAACAGATCCTTCAGGCACATCACGTTGTGCTCCGTCGCCCGTCGTACCACGTTTACCTGATTTTCGTGTGCAGCAAGGAGCCGCGATTCGCGTACCTCAGCCTTTTTGCGCTCGGCCTCCATTTGCATTTGGTGTCCAGACGCGCAGTCTTCCAGACGTGAGATCTCGTCTCGCAGTTCTGAAATCGTAGCTGCGTGTTTGCGACACTCCGCACTGCGCTGGCTCAGTTCCGTCGTTAGTCGCTCGCTCTCCGCTGCCAGCTCCATCTGCCGCATCACCGCTGCCTTATACTCGCGCACCGCGACATCTGGCTCACTGGTGTCACCGCGTGCCGTCTCTGAGCCGTGTGACGCCGGATACGCCGTCAGCGAAAAGCGTTGGTGGGCCTCCGGCGGCTGGAGAATGCTATCTTTGAGGTCCTGCAGCTTTTCGACGAGGTTGTCGCTCAGAGCAGCTATTTTCGGCGCGTCAAATTCCATGCGAGACAGCTCAGCGTCGAGCTGCTTGACATACTCATCCAGGCGCGCAGCTCGCAGCTCAGCGTGCTTGCAGTCCTCCTTGCTCTCGGTTAGCTGGCGCGCCGCGTCCCGCACGGCAATCCGGGCCTCCCTGAGGCGCGTGTCGGAGAGGTCCTCGCGCTCTCGCTTCGAATCTGCCTTCAAAAGAGAAATCTGTTGCTCCAACGTGACCACCGCGCTCGCTTCGTCAGAGAGCTGGGTGGCTAAACTCTGGTTGCGCCGAAACGACGCGGATAGGTCTGCTGCCAGTGCACGGAAGCGCGTCGCCATGGCCTCGACTCGTCGCGCCGAGAGGGCGCCACCGGTCGTGCGCTGGTGTGCGCGCAGATAGTCGACGGTGGCGGTGGTTTCCTCCACGTAGCGCCGGTACAGACGATAAGCGTTGAGCTTGTACGACGTCGCCTCGTTGGCGACAACGTGGTAGTTTGCCTCTGACGCCGCGAGCTGCACCTTGAGCCGCTTGACGTGGATGAGTGCGAGCTCGGTCTGGCGTCGAAGGGCCGCGTGTTCTCGAATAGCGGCGCTCACGAAGCTGCTGACCGTCACAGAGTTGCCAGAATCTTTGATCAGTGATATTTCCTGGTCACGGCCCTCGACATCAAGCTCGAGGGATTTGATGCGGCCTTGAAGGTCCAGAGAAAGCTGGATCAAGCTGAGGTTGACAGATTTGAGCTGGGCAACGTCCCTCTCGAGGCGCGCGCTGTGTGCGGCAACTTTCATGCTGTGTGATGCACCGACCGGTGGAGGAAGTGCGTCGGGTGAGGGTGCCACGCTGGTGGCTGACTTTGCTCCGTCATGGGCGCCTGACTGTGTCGGGGTACCCCCCCTGTCAGCCCGCAGTTGATCACGTGCCTCCAGCACCTCTGCGCGGGCGTCATCAAGGTCCTTTTCGAGAAGCTCCACTTCCCGCTCCTTGTCCTCAAGGCGCTTTGCGCACAAGGTGTACTTTTGGCGCCACGTCGTTGCATCAGACTCCCACGAACGACTGTCACCCTTCGCTGAAGACTCAGGAGACCGGGGTGATGCGATGCCTGTTTGCGGCGCCGTTTCGGACGCGGCAGGTAACGCCGCTGTGTCGATCCGGCGTTGTAAGTCCTCCAGTTCGCGTTCTTTGAGTCGGCAGGCAGCGCGAGCCTCGACCATCTCCTGCGACGTCTCCATCGCATGATATATGCGTTGAAGCTGCGCAATGAACCGCGTGTCTTCGCGGAATAGTTTCCCTGTCAGAAGGTTCGCAACGCTGTCGTGCAAATGTGAAAGCATCTCTTGTTCAGCGCTGTGCTGTGTGGCTGACGGTGGAAGAACGTAGCCCGGAGAGCCAGCCAGGTGGTCTTTCAGAGCCTGTAGTGTTGCCTTGATAGAGGTGTTTAGCGTCTTTTCCTCGTCCGTGCAGTCCAGTGCCGCCGCCTGTGCGCGGCGCACGCGCTGAAGCAGGTGGGCCTCACGGCGACGCAGAAGCACTACCTTCTGAAGCAGCTCTCTGTCGTCGACGTGTGCGGCGTCGCGCAGTTCCTTGTTGAGCTTTTGCAAAGCGCGAATCTGTGACTGGCTGTCCTCACAAGTTGCGTTGAGTGAAGCAACCTGATCCACGAGCAGCTCTTTCTCCCGCCGCGCGGCGGCCAACGCGTCCTCCAGTTCACGCATCGCCTCCTTGTGAACGTCTTCGTCTCGCTGTGCCTCTTTCATTCGATCTGCAAACGAGGCAATGAGTGTATCCTTCGAGCGAAGTTGCTCACGCAGCGTAGTGGAGATTGTTGCCCACTTGTTTGCACTCATCCGCAGTGTGGGTAAAGAATCGCCAACAGGCGCGGCTGTCCCGCTGTTGCTTGAGTCGCGGTCGGCCACCAGCGGAGCCACAGCTGGGGAAGCGTCGGCACCGACATCATCACTGTCACCGTCACCGGGGCCGCTGCCGCCGTTGGCGACGCCGGCCGCATCGAAAATGGCGTCTCTGTACTGATCCCGTTCCTTTCCCAAGAGGTCGCGCTCCGCTGTGACAACTGCCAGTTGTTCCCTCAGTGATGACATAGCCGACTCGTTGTCTTTGAGCGCCAAATCAGATTGCTCAACTCGCCGTGTTAAGCTGTACACTTGGCTCTGCAGCTGTCGGGTGTCGGAGGGGACGTGGGTGTCTCCGAGAGCCGACAGGGCACCGCTGGCCGTTCCGGCGGCTGACGCCCGGCCACTGCTGGTGATGACGTCAATGTGATCTTTCAGCGCGGAAACCGCAGAGGCAGTCTCAGGGGCACAGACACCTTGGAAGGCCTGGGCAATCGCCTCGTCGATGCGTTTCTTCACAAATTCGTTGAACTGCTCCGCGTCTCTTCTGCGAGCCTCCAACACCCGAAAATATTTTTCGCGGAAGTTGCCGTCCTCGGTGTCTTCCACGACGTCCGCGCCTAACCGCATCTGCTCAACCAGGTCGTCAATTTGACGCAGTTGCTCGGAAGTTAATCCAAGCTGGAGCCGCAGTTTCGTGTCCATTAGCGGCTGCAAACGGACCTTGTCCATCCAGTGACGGCGGTCCTTCTCTAGCCACTCGACCTCTTCCTTGAGAACATTGACTTCTTCGCGAAGTGTGTCGACTTCGTTGTATGCAACGCTGTTTTGTGGTCTGAGCGAATGCAGTTCATCCTTGGTGACACCTAAACCACGACACAGCTCCTCCAAGGCCTTTGTGTATGCTAAAGTGTCAGTCGCGCTGTTGAGACGCTGTTTCAGTTGAGTCACCTCTTGTTCCAAGTTGCCCTTCACGCCGCGCAGGTGCTCTAGCTGACGACGCATTTCACCGAGGCCGTTGTCTTGCTGCTCGTACTGGTTGAGGATCTGTCGAAGGTTATTCTTTTCGTCCTCCATCGAGGCGTTCTGTGCCTCTAGCTTGCGCAAGGCGTCCAGGAGGTTATCGTTTTCGCGCTCCAGTCGATCAATGACACGTCTTTCTTGAGGTGGCAGCGCCTTCTCGATGTTGTCGGACAGGTCATCCTCCTGCGAGCCGTCTGAAGAAGCTGTACGCGAATCACTGTCCGAGTTAGCGAAGCGCCGGTCGCCAGAGGATGCTTGAACTAGTTGCTGTAATCTCTCGACCTCCGCTTTGCAATCTTCCAGTTCATGCTCGAGGTCGGCAATTGTGCGCATAGACTCCTCCTTTTGGCTCTCAAGTCCGACCAGGCGCTCTTGGCACTGCGCCATTTTTTGTTCCCAGAACTCGTCCTTCTTGCGCATCAGACTTTGTGCGCGGTCCATATCATTTAATGTGTCCCGTTTAAGGACTTGGAGGGAATCCTCGGCCTTGTGGAGGGATTCTTCGAGACGTTTTTTATCGTGACGCAGAACGCCCAGCTCAAGCTCAAGCTTCTTGCGAGCGTCGTCTGCGTGGCGTCTTTGAGCGTCAGCTTCGGAGAGTCTCCTGTGGAGTCGGTCGAGGTCAGTGTGTCGCTCCTTTTCCTTCGCAAGTTGAGCCACCAAATGCGAATACTCACGCTGCATTTTTGTGTAATACTCATTCGCCTGGCGTGCGCTGTCCTCACTTGACAGAACTTTTTGCTTCAGTACCTCGACCTCTCTACCCAAACGACGCAGTTTTAGTTGCAACTCGTCGTTTTCTGCTTTGGCGTCCGCAGCACGTGCATCAGCCTGGACGGTGTGAATTGCGGCAACGTCGTTGGAGGTCCCCGCACGTAACGCTGCCTCCAGCTGCGCTCGAAGGCGAGTTGCTTCCTTGTTCTGGAGAATGATTCTCTCTTTCAGAAGACCGCATTCATCCTCAGCAGAGGATCGGTGTGCTTGTTCTTCCCTGATTTTCTCAGAGCATTTGGTGGCAACGAGTTTCAGTATGGAGCCCACGAGCACTGTCAGTTTCGCATCGGTCAAATGAACGTCGTGTTCATTGAACTCGTACCGCGACGCGAGGTCCAGGACTTTGTTCATGTAAGAAAAGTCAGTGTTCTTCCACAGGGCATCGATCGGAATGCGCGTGATCTGACGCCACATCAGCGGCAGCTCCTCTTCCTCATCGCCGGAAGGTGTGTACGAATAAGAGTACGAGTTCGAGTGCCCGGAGGAGTCAGGTGACTCCGTCATTGTGTATGGACCGTAAGCAAAGTGGAGTGATACGCAATTCTATACAATTCACGCTTCCCGAGGCGAAGTGAAGGAAGAGAAAGCTGGTTGTTCTATTACTTGACAAAAAAAAAAAGACACAGAAACTGTGGTGTGATCCGTTCGGCCAAGGCTTGGAGTGTATTGGGGTACGTCGGCACACTGGAAGACGCCAAAATGCTCGTGCACGTGAAACCGTACAGAAAGCAAGAAGGAAGAGAACAGAGCAGAGTCGCGCACACAGCAAGGAGCACAAAAAAAAAAAAAGACGGTGTCTAGGTGTGCTGGGAGGGAATGTATTGATCACTGATGCACAGCTGCAAACGAAAATAGAAAGAAAACAGCAGGAATGGGGGCAAGGGGAAAGAGAAACAGATGTGCATGGAAATGAGAAAAAAATATGTGTCTCTAGCTACTTATTTGCGCGCACCTCGCCCCAGGCATGACTGGCCGGGGTGCACTGTGAGGTATTCGGTGCCAACGAGAGATGGTGTGAGGCCTGAGTACGTCATGTCCCTCACCGGCGCTGCGACAGTGGTCAGTACCATGGCTAACAACGAGCCTTCTTGTGTGTGTGTGTGTGTGTGTGTGTGTTCAATGGTGCGTCTGGTTCAACTTTCCTTTTATACAAGGTGTAGCGTCGTAGAGCAGCGGCATAAGAAATCTGGGGATCCCACGTTCATCAGTTGCTCTTCAAAAACCGTGAGCAACCAATATATTCGCACAGCAATGAAATGGCTGGAGGTAGGGATAGCTCGAGGCAATAGTGCCGAAGCACAGCGTCGGTTGGTTAAACGGGTAAGCAGTGTGTCAAACAAGACGTCATTTCCTGGCTATGGTGAAGTTAGACCAGCTGTTCCAGCCTGGGAAACAGATGGAACGAAGGACAGTTTCGTCAAGCTTCAGTTGGTCATCGACCGCGCAACGGAACGTTTGTGCGCAACCTTGGGTACATGTGTGCGCACAAAATAAAAGCATCAGTGCACATTAAACGTAGATGGCCCAAGAGAGGAGGAGAGAAGAGCAGACAGTGGATGAGACTATGCGAAGTGTGTATTAGTACGCTGATTAGCACAGCCAGCAATAAAGACAGTGCGACAGAATTTCCCGCGGTGACCCTTACGCTCATGTGTGAGCCCTCTGGGTATTGAATTCAGCTGCAAGTGCACACGGAGAAGTGTCATCTATTTCGTGTTGCTGCGTATAGTACCTGCAGTTAGCACTGTGCGGTGGTGAAAGCAGACAAACTGCCGAACTCGGGTTTTTTCCTTTTGACATTTCATCCTGTCAGTCGGTAACAACCCGTGTTGGGCAATTTGACGCATTCGCCGTTTCTGCAACTCACCATTACAGTTGCCTGTGCTATTTAGCTTCGTCAACTGGTACCGTCGAGAAGGAGATTTGAAAATACATTATTTGTGTCATTCGGTGGCAGTCCACTCTCTTTCGCGCGCGTGCTTTCGTTCTCTCTCTCTCTCCCTCTCCCTGTTGCATGTTCTGTTTTCTGTCATCTGCTAGGCTACCTCCGTTCTGCGTGCTGACGTGCGCAGGTCCGCCTGCGCTAAACATTGTGTGATTCTGATGTGTTTGGCCAGAAGTCCTCTCATAAACACAAGAAGAGGAGCTGTCGAGAATTGGAGTCAACCGGTCACAGCGATCTTTGTGGACTCAACTGACTACGAACAAGGAACAGTGCCACTCAAAGTAGTGTGTGTTGAAAAAAAAAACACGTCCTTACCCGCTATTGCCGCTCTTGTTGTCGTGCTAGCCACTGGCAGATAAATCGCGCACGCGTGCACAATCACAAAGAGGACGAGCCCACGAAGCCGTAAGAGCGAACTACTGCAAAAAAAAAGGAAAAAGAAGCGGTGATCCAACAGAAACCTCAATCAACGCACAGATAAGCAAATACCACAGGAAAGAATGTAACCGCTTCCGTGTAGGGCAGGCCCACCCACCTGGTGGGCGGCCTTCTCGCGGTAACCAGTGTCGTCGAGGGCATTCGTTGAAAGCGCTTCGCGACTGAGAGAACAACTAGCAACAGAACAAATCTCCTCCAAGAAGCACAAGTCGTGGCAAAAAAAAAAACAGAAACTGCCTTCACAACGCCGACAACAGTTTCCAAAACGCGTGTGTATTACAACGAAAACCCCGAGAAGTGAGTAGCTTGCCAAGTGCCTCAGTAATTCGGCTAAGATAACGCACACCTTGGAACAACAACGAAAAAAATCGGAGCACAACCAGGCAGCGCACATTCAATACACCGCAAAGTGAAGAAAGACAACTGAAGCGCACAGTGCACTGATCACAAGCTTCGTTTTTTTTTTTGTTCCCTAAAGCACGCTTTCCAGGTCTTCACCATCAATACGCAATGATACTTTCTGAAGAGACACCAGCGCACAAATGCACAATCGCATTGTGCGTCAATAGGTGCAGCAAAAGATCATCAAGTGAAAGCAGCCGAAATACACGCAAGGGCAACGCACATTCAAAAATGACCTAATGAGGTCTCCACTTCCTCAATGGTCTGCAAAACAACAAAAAAATTCAACTGCGCAAGCCGCAATCCGCTCGTACCGTCACCACTGAGTCTGCAGCAGACGAAGTCACATGACAAGTAATCGCTCATAAGGAGGAATTTGTCCCTTGCTTTTCGTCAACTGTTTACCGCGACCAAAAGAGAAAGCCGAGGAACATGCTGAGCCACACAAAAAGTGACGGTACTATGAAATTTCATTTGCTGTTCGTGTTGAGGTCGCGGTTCACACGCACGTGCGTGCCCGGTTCCCAGACGTTGACATCAAGACTGTACACATGAATGGTGTCACCAATATCAGTTGCAATTGGTATGTGCTTCAGGGTAGTACAGGAAGAAACGAATTGAGGGACAGTCAGGCTGCTGTCACACAACGCACGAACAACGGCGGTCAACGCAGGAATGGTCTTGTCTGGAAACTCGCCTCCTTCGTAATCCTCGACGAGAATACCGTTGTCCTGATACCCACGGATGCAGTCGGGAGTATTTTCAATGATGAGAACCTTATCCAGCGGGCGACCGAGAGCAGACAGATCCTTGCGGTACCCTGGTTGGCCAGTAAACCACTTGCTATGACGGTAAATGCAGTGAGTGACCGCGTTCTGCTTGTCAATGTTCTCTACAATAGCCTGTGCGTACGCCTTGAGACCAGCTGTCCAAACCACAACCTCAACGTTCTTTTCCTTGCACATGGCAAAGAATTCATCAAGGCCTGGCCTTGCAAACAGTGGGCCGGTGCGTGCGTACACAAGAGTCTCGTCAAGGTCCAGTACTAAGACAAGCTTACCGTTGAACTTTGGATCTTGGGCAGGGATGACAAACTCAGTGTCCGCCTTGTTCATGGAGGGGTCCCGACGACGTGCAGGACGACGCCGCGGGCCACCCTGGTACTCCTGTTTGAAGGACTCACCGCGGATGCGTTGCATTGGGGCGCCGCTCATCGCACTCGGAGGTTGCAGTTTCGTTCGCGCTCCTGCGGTAATAACTGTCACGCAGTTGCACAACTGATAAAATGCTTCTTCTCCAGGTGTTCACGACTAGCGGATCAGAGATTTTTTCAGTACCAAGTGCGCGTCGTCAGCCGAAAAAAAGCACCCACAGCTTCGGTTCCTCTGATGAGGTACGTTATCTGAGCAACTTGCCGAACGTACAACTACCTGTTAGGAAAAGCAGAAGAAAACTAGTTTGTTTGTCGTTTCGCTTCTCAACAGAGTTGTTCAGATACAAGAATGTCAAAAAAGAAAAGGGGAGAACGGTTGAATTGTGTGGGTGCTGCGTGTGTGCTTGGGGTGGGTGGGCGGCTCGGGGTTAGGTGTTGCCGTGTCGGGCGCGGTGGTTTTCCGCGCCGCCGCCCCGCCCTTCCGGCGCGGGCCAGGCCCCCCCCCCCCCAACCCAAACAACCCCGGCGGCCAAGACCCCCAAACGCAGCCAATCACCAAAGACGCCATCCCCCCCCCCACACACACACTCCCTCAACATCCGTATTTTCTGCTCTGATTTATTTTCTGTTAGTTTACGTGGAGAAGCCAACAACGCAGTGAGGCACCACCATCGCTCATAGAAACAGGAAAAAAAAAGACCCGCAATGGACCGTGCCACAGAGACTCTGAAGCGTCGCATCTCGCAGCTGGAAGGTGAACTGCAGGCAACGACGGCAAAAAACGAGGAGATGGAACGGACAATGGTTGCTCTTCGCGCCGAAGCCCACGATGTGGTTGGACAGTGGGAGAGAGAGGCCAACGACGTTCGTAGACGACTCAGCGCGTCTGACGCTCGTGTCGCGGAAGCCGAGCGCAGTCTGAATGCACAGCAAACAATCTGCGAGCAGCTGAGGAAGGATAATTCAGCTGCGCAGCTGGTGATCGATGAGTACAGCGCATCTATCAAGGAGCTGCAAGAAAAGCTGGCAGCCGCGACAACGGAAATCAGCGACACGGTGAAACGAGCGTGTGTGGCAGAAGAAATGTCCGCGACGCTTGCGACACGCGTGGAAAAGTACGAAGCCCTGACGGACAAAATGCAAGCGGAGCTAGACACGCTCCTTGATGAAAAGCAGCGTGACGCACAAGAAAAGGATGCGCTTAAAAAATCAATAGATGACATGGCAGAAGAGGTGCGCTTCGTGCGCCGCGAGCGAGAGGAGCTGTCTGCCCAGGCGGAGAAGCTGCTCGTGCGCACACACGAGCTCAAGCAACAGAACGATCAGCTTCGCGGTGACGGAGGTGCACTCTCCGAGCAGCTGGGCACACTCCAGGAGGAAGTGGCCACACTTCGTCCACGCGCGGAAGTCGCTGCCCAACTGGAAATTGCAGTCGCTGAGGGACACGAGCGTGAGCAGCAGCTTACCACAACTGTGGATGAGCTACGGAAAGAAGTGGAAACGTTAAACCGAATTTCGCAGGCCCAGCTAGTGACCATCACAACACTGGAGGCGGATATTCAAGAGTTTCGCGACGGCGAAGAAAACTTCAAGCGCGCGACCAAAGAGCTCCAGGCCCTTTTAGACTCCAACACCCAGGAGAAAGAGGACCTTGAAAAAGAGCTAGCCGTTGTGCGAGAGAACTACTCGTCACTGCTGATTGACTTGAGTGAGGTGAAGGCTGCCTCAGAGGTCGCTACAGAAAAACTAGAACAACAGCTGCTCACTGTCACTGAGCACCACAACCGCGTTTCTGCCGAGTGGCACCAAGAAAATGAACGCAGCGTCTCCACAATCCAGAGCATGCACACAACTATTCAGGAGTCGCAGCTGCGCGACTTTGTGCGAATGGAGCTGCTTGAACGCAGCGAACTCCAGGGGCTTGAAGAGCGGGAGCGTGCGCATTGGCAACAGCAGCAGCTGCAGTTCCTTACCACGCAGTGTGTGTTCCAGACGTCTCGCGCCGACACCATGAAAACTCAAAGCGAGGAGCTGCAACTGCAACTGACCACCGTGAGCGCCACAGCGAGCGACCTGAAGGCAAAGCTTTCCGTTGCCGAGCGCGCGGAATGTGAGCTGCGCAAGGCCAACAGTGTGCTGGAGAACAAAGTGCAAGAACTCGACGGCCGCCTTCAGAAGACATCATCAGCGAATCAGTTGTTGGAGCAGGATAACACAACGCTGAAAGCCCAAGTAGAATCAATGCGATCTGAGCTTGGCGAGCTGGACGAGATTGTGAACGCGAACTTGACAGAGATGCGCGAAAGCAACGAGAGCGTCGTCGCCCAGAATGCTCTTCTCACCGAGGAATTGCGCTCCGCAAAGGACGCGGCGGACGCCGCCAAGAGGCGCGCTGACGAGCTTGCGCAACAGCTTGGCGATCTGGAAAACGAGCACACTGCTCAAGGAACCGCACTGCAGCTCGCTGAAGAGGAGCTGCGAAACCTGAAGGATGCCAGTAAGCGACAGGAAGTCAGTCTCACAACCGCGCAGGCCGAGCTGCGCTACGCCCAAGAGCGCGTAGATGAGCTGGAGCGCGAAAACCGCCGCATTGGCGCTGACGCCTCAATCCTACGAGACACTGTGGGCACGCTGGAGACGAAGATGAAATTCATCGTTGCCGACAAACGACAGGAAATGGACGCTATTCGTGTAAAGCTCAACACCTATGTTGAAAAGGCGGAAACAAATGAGCGGCGCGCACACATTAGTGAAGAGCGACGAAAAGAGGCTGAATCCGCTGCGGCAGCTGCCAAAGATGCGCAACTTCGAATGAGAGCCGCATTTGACGAATTGAAGGATCGCTGCTCACGTGACACTGAGTCCATCAAACAGCTTCTCCTCGAGCGGGATGACAGCATCAAGGAACGTGACCTGATTGTTGAGAAGTACAACCGACTCCACGATGCGTTTCACAGCGTAAGAAAGGAGGTTTCTGGAAAGGCTGCTGACGAGCTTCAGCGCCTGTTGGGTTTGTGTGAGAAGCAGGAAGACGAGCTTCAACAGCTGCGGAAACAGAACACCATCCTCAAAAAGAGTGTCTCCATGTTTGTCTCGAGCCCACAACCAAAGGCCGAAGCAGTGTTTATGGAGCACCTGAATCTTGCCGAAGGACCCCTGCGACACCCGAAAAAGCGTGCTCTCACCAATCAGGCCGAATAGAAGACGGTGAACCATGCACAAGGGAAGCCGTATGTGTGTGTGTGTGGGTGAGTGGGAGGGATGTTCAACACCCTTGTCACGCTCATCTTTGGTGGCCTGCGACCGGGATTGAGCAGTTTCACATACACTGCCATGATAGTAATAACGAAAAAAAATATAGTAAGAAAAACCTGTTGGAGCTTCGTGCAAAAAAAAAAAAGTGAAAAATGCATCTAGATGTCTGAGCCACTTCACCACGGCATCTCCAACTTTTTTCTTTGTTTGCTGAAGCTACCAATGTGCGCGCTATATATTTTTTTTTGTTATCCATGCACAGGAAGAGGAGGCTCCTGCTTTGTTAGTGCACAGGCCTCTGCTCTTTCCCTCCCTCTCCACTTGGCGCCTTTTTTTTCTTTTGTTCCGCTGTGGTCGGTCCCCTTTTAGAAACTTTACGGCTCAGACTGCTTTTGTCGTTGTGCCTGTGCGCACCAGTGCCTTTGCTTCCACTTTTCCACTCAGATAACCAATAGGAAACAACGGATTAGATTATGTGGTACCATGACGATACAGTCCTCTTCCCTAGATTTTTTTTTTCGGTTGCGTTTTGTTATTCACCGGTTTGTCGGCCACGAGCACCGGCTGAGACTCACGCGCGTTTTCTTTTCAATTCAATCAGCTGTCTGACATGCATCACAACGGAACATACACACCCACATACACAGCAGGGAAGACCACGTGTGCCACTGCTTGGTGATCCGCAAATTCGGCGGCCAACGCTCATCACCCGCTGCGATTGACGCACGCCGCTTTTCCGCCTCGTGGCTTTCAATGTCATGCGACACAGCCCACTACTGTTACGTCTGTCTTCGGTTGACTGGGAACGGTCGTTGGTGACTGCGCACTCACGCGCTCTCTGTTTTCCGGTTCCACACTATGTGCGATCCTCACTCTCAACCCACAATTGCTCCCTTCTGTGCTCTGATAGACCTTCACTCCTTTTTTTTTTCGGCCGCGTGGCACCGCCTGCTGTCACGGTCCAGCAAGAACACAGCACAGGAAGTGCGAGGTACTGTGTCACCGGCGCTACTGACTCGTCCTGTTTGCTGTCTCTGGGGCAGGCGTGCTGCGTTGCACCTGACAGTGCCCGTTGGCTGTTTGAAAAAAAAAAAACTGCCCTTTTTTGTCTTCTTAGAGTCTTGAACCCAAATGGAAAACTGGCACCGTAAAAAGTATGACGAACTAGACGCGCTTTTGCGTGGACACTTCACTCGCCAGGAACACAAACAGCAGCGCGCTGACTCATCGCTTCGTGTGTTGCAGGGCGAGAATGACTCACTCAGGCAATACGTCGTCTACTTGACGGCTGAACTCGACCACTGTCGTGAGGCTTGCCGTACCCTAGAAAAAGATGCGGCCGAAGAGCAGCTCCGCGAGCAGGCACTTGCAGTACGCCAGCACCAGCTTATGCGCTGCACAGAAAATGACCTGCTCCAGCGAAGAGAAGAGCTCAACCGTACTGAACGGGAGGTGCAGCAGCGCCTCAGCGACGTTGTCGCGCGAGAGAAGCAGGTGAATGACTTGTGGCAGCAGTACGAAGAGAGAAAGTCGACACTTGATGCAGCCTTGTCACTTTCTCAGAAGCAAGTGGAATCGGACCTGCATCGCGCACAGCTCGTGCGTGAGAGAGCCGAAGCCACGTCACGGGAAGCACACGCAGCTCTTGAGTCCGAGCGTTCAGCGCTGTCAGCAACGCAGACTTCTCTTCGCCTCACACTCGCAAGATCACAGCTGTTGGACGAAGAAGCACAAACACGTACAGCCGTGGAGCGCCGTCAGGTTGATGAACAGCGTCAGCTGGTCGCTCATCACTGCGGAAGAGTTGCTGCACTATTCACAGACCACGCCGCTCACAATGCGAACGCACTGAAGGAGCTTCGAACTCAGCGGGAGCTCGTGGCTCTCAGGGATCGCGAGCTCACTGTGAAATACCAGCGCGAGCGCGATGCACTAGAAGAACTCGCGGAGAGGCAGGCCATAAACCAGGAAGACTTCCAACTTGAATGCACGGCTATCCTAAGCCAAGTGAAGGGCCTTGTCACAGATCTGACGCCGTGCGCTGTGAACTCGCCAGGCTTACTAGAGCAGCTCGCTTCGCTGCAACAAGCCGTAGACGCGTTGTACCGTAAGCACGTGCCGGCAAGCCAAGAGTAATCCCGCTGCTGCTCGCGTGAATCACTTTCTTGCCGCCACTGCGATCTCCTGCTGCTTTTTATTTTTCACGTGTTACTACTCTCCTGATGGGGCTCTTCATTTACTAAACCTGACGGTATCACCACCGCAAAGTCTCCAGTACTACCCAACGCCGTGTGCCTCTCTCTCTCTCTCTGTGTGTGTGTGTGTGTGTGTTTGTGGCAACATGATCCATGTACCACTACCGCACTCTCTGTTCATCCGAACTCGTGCTCACCACTGTTACGCTGAACATCTTCTCGCTCTTCTTGGTACCTTCGCGTGTGTATGTGTGTTCGTGCGCGTGCGCGCAGAGTGAGCACAGTTCGCTGTTCCCTCCCTCTGCATTGCGTAGTAGCCTGAGAGCCATGTCTTATAGGAAAAAGGGTCCGTCGTCTAGCGGACTCTCAACGGCGCAGCGCCTCAAAAGAGTGTGCAACGCTGCATGTGGGCTCTCCTTTCAGTCCCACAACGCTATAGTGCTGTTGAACCAGATGAGACAGAAGAACGGCGCTCAATACGAGAAGTTTATGAAGCAAGTCACCCCTCAGGCATTTGTCCCTTCCCGTGCTGTGTCAGAGAAAGATCTTACGGCCAAGTGCGCCACATACACACTTCCCCTTCCGAAGTATCTCATCGACCCAACTGAATCACTCGATGACATGATTCCGCGTACATTTTATCACTCAAGCGATGTTAGGAACGCAGACAGCGCAGCGAAGGCGACCCACTATTCACCTCGTTGCGGTCTTAGTGGGCTGTTTTACTGCCGTGAGGAGGTTGTCGACAACTTGCAAGCCGCTGCCATGGATTGCGGGTTCAAAAACCAGTTTTGGGTTTCTCGTGACCATCCTGGCATTCAGTCCGGGTTCCTTGCCATCAAGGAAGGAAGCGAATCTATTTGCCTTTCACTTACTTCAAACGTCATCAGCATCGAGCACGTGGAGCCGTTCCCTACTCAGTTATTGCATCCGTCCCTTCAGCGAACGTCGTCCCGTGCACAGTCATCGTCGTTTTTCGATGTTGCGCGTGTCACCCAAACAGGTATGAATGCACTGTCTGGCGCTGTTTCCTTGAACCCGTACATTCAGAGCCTGCCCAGCCGCGGTGTGTGGCTTTCGCATGATCAACTTCTGCAGTTCAACATCAAAGTCAAAAAGTCGGCAGGTGGGATGAGTGACCTTTTCGCACTGGCGGAGGTGGAGCAGTGGGAGCTGTTCAACGCCGAACAGCTCGTCGTTCCAGGCCGGCTCGGTCTCCGCAGGTGTCTGGGTGAACAACCTCCTGAGGAGGTGTTCCATCAGCTGTGATTGTTGTTCAGGGTATCGCGGCAGTGTTGGTCGCGCGACCAGCTGTGACCCACGTTGGTCTTCTTGTCCCCGCTGCCCTCTCCTTGTTTTCTTGTCCTGTGCTCGCACCGTGTGTACCGGACGAATTTTTTTTTTGCAAAACTGTCACACGCATAGAACCTTCACCATAGATGACTGCCTACCACACACACAGCGAACGCGTTTGGCTGTCACAAACGTTTTTTTCTTTCGTTGCCTGTTCGTGATGTGGCTTTCACGCCGCTTGGCCTTGTTTTCCAGCTCAGAAACTCAGCGATCCTGTTTTTCCGGGAGTTGCTCAATGCCGTTGCTTACGCGGCCATTCCGCTGTCTCTCAGATCCAGCTCATAGACGAAGCCCGGCTGCTGATAGTGCTGCGGTCAAAAGAAGCCGACACTGCACTGGCGTATCGCCGCCACACAAGTGCTGTCAAGTGCAGCACCGCCTTCTTACTTCCTCAACTCTGTGCCTGACTGCTCACCTCCCCCCTTTTCCATTTATCGGCTCTCAGTGGCACTTCGACGCCTTCGTCTCTTGGCATCTCTGACTTAGAAGGTGGTGTCTGTGATTTCTATCCCCCACCGTTCGGTCAGTTCCGCTGACACATCTCTTTTTCTTCTGTAATTCCAGTAGATTGCCATGGAGGCGATTGCCAACGGCACCATTGCGTACGTAGCCAATGTGACGACAGTGTTTGCCCTGTATCCCTACCGCGACTTTGTGAAGCACTACACATATGGCCAACGCTGCAGCTTCACGTACCTGTCAGACTTTGCAACGTCGCGCTACAAGGGAATGCTGATGAACCCATCTCAGCCACTGCTGCTGGCGCTCCCTCACGGTGGGCTGTACTTTGGGTACGTTCTCGGGTCGGGGGGCGTGATGGGCGCGGTGTTAGGCGGCCTGCTTTTCGGTGCAGCCAAGATGTTCAACGCAACACTTGCATATCGTCTGGGCGGCGGTCACGGTCAGCGATACGACCGCATTAAGAGTCATTCGGTCTTTGAGAACGTCCTGCGCGGAACACGTCATTATGGAATCTATTCTTTCTTTTGCGGTGCAACGGTGTCTTGCGTTACTGCGATGGTGTGGTTTGGCTCGTCACTCGCTGTGCTGCAGAATCGCCCCAGTAGCAGCTTTGGCCAAAACGCTTGGAACGCCTTTGCCACGAATGCCTTCTTGACCTTTGTGACAGCCCCGGTGCGCAACACGTTCCGCTCTGCACTTGCCCGACGCGACCGCCCTGGCGGTGTCAAGACACTGCAGGGCTTCCTCCGTGGCGAGGCGGCGGTCCTTCAAGAGGGCAGTGCTGTCTTCTTCACGATGCTCAAGGAGGACGGCCCTCGGTTTCTTTTTGCCGGCACTCTTCGCACGACACTCAAAACGTCGGTGCCCTTCGCACTCACTTTTGCTTTATTTCGCTCCTTTGGCGGATCACTTGGCCCATCGACCACAGGCGGGCGTGGCGGGCACGGTCCACGTGGTGCTCGGCACCTGATGCGCCACTACTGAACGGCTGCCTGCACGTCTGCCGCGGAGCTTTCACATACCGTTTATTTACTCTCTCCCCACCTTTCGTCAGGAGTACTAGTGGCGACCCTTTTTTTTTTGGCGTATTTCTACCTGTCACAGAGGTTCATACCCACTGCACAGCGAAGAGGCAAACAGGTTGCTTCCGTGGTGACCGCGTGGTGACTCTTCGCGCCCCGCAACGCGCCGAATGTGTGTGCGTGTGTGTGTGTGTGTGTGTGTGTGTGTGTGTGTGTTGGAGCAGAGGTCAAAGAAGCGAGTTACCGCTTATTGCCGTTGCGATCATCTGTCTGGGCTTGCGCGCACTGTCAACTCCCTCCTCCCTCCTCCACTTTACTCATTTGCTGCTTCTCACGTACCCTGCGTGTCCCTGGTTTTCCCTTCTCCTTTCCCCTCATTCAGTTTCACATAGTATTCACATAGCACGATTTGCAGTTGCCTCAAACAACCATGCTGCGCCGCTCTTTGATTCGCAACCAGGTGAATAAGGCACCTGCTCGCCCGGGCCCGATGCTTTATGGCTGGGGCCGTACTGTGCAGAAGCGCCGTCTCGAGTACGAAGCAACGGAGTCCGTGTACCACAAGCGTGACTTCAACAAGTCATGGGATGTGGCTGGCGTTGAGCAGCGCTACTCCGACTACATGCAGGTTCGCACGTACTTCTCCATCGGATCTCGCTGGGGCACGTGGCTGTACAACATGATCCAGTTCTACGTGCTGTCCATGGTGCCCATCTTTGTCTTCATGCACACCCTGCACAAGGCAAACGAGGCCTACGATGACAGCATCCGCAAGTCTGCCTGGTGGTAAACTCGGCGGCGCGCGCCTGAAACCAGTCTAGGGAAACCAAACGAGAGAAAGACAGAAGCGAGTAACGCTCTCTCTGTTTTGGAATGAAAGAAAACAAATGAAAACAAACGCATTTCTTGCTCAGTTGAAAGAGGCGTGACAACAGGGAAAAACATGCAAGCAAACCGTTGCAATAGTACACTTTACTTGTCAACGGTGTTGCGGGGCAAACGCAAGAAAAGGAAAGAAAATCATTGAAAGAAAGGCAAGCCAAGATGCGCACATTGGGAACTCCCACTACATGACGACCGCGTTCGCGGCCACATGTGGACGAAACTGTTCGTGGATGTGCTTGTGCGTGGACGACAGCATTTTGTTTTCTTTCAGTGAATCGCTTAGCAGCACCATTCTCTGGGTGCAATACGTAGAACAGGCAACTCCCACAAATAAACAGTGAACCCGGTCGCAATGGGATTGCGACTTTTCACCCGCTAATGCTGCGTGCCCCACATTGTGCGCGAGCGTGGGCACTGTGGTTGCCCCTCTTTGCAGCCACCGATAGCCGTTTCACGGTGCGTCGTGGCCTCTCCTCTCTGAGCTGGCGTCCGTGGACTGTGCACGACGAAAATCAATGGTGGCACAGTCCGTTGCGCTAACGCAAAGTGAATGACACGACAAGTACCCCCTTTTTCTTGAATTGCCGTGCCTCCTCTTCGCTTCTGCTGATTCACCGCACGCGTGTCTCACCTCACACATTTTCACGTTGTGCCTGCTGATCTCCACAATTTCTGCATCCCTTCTCTCTCTCTCTAAGCTCGTCGGTGTTGACAAGCAATACGTGCACTGTTTATCCTGAAGCGAGGGTGGCTCTCTCCTCTCCTGTTATCCTCGCAACGCTAAAAACCGAAAAAAAGAAACCACCGGGCGCAGACCCACCTATCCACACACATCAGCAATGGGGCTCCTCTCTATTATCAAGAAAACAAAACGCAAAGAGCGTGAGATGCGCATTTTGATGCTCGGCCTTGACAACGCTGGAAAAACAACGTGTGTCAAGAAGTTTTGTGGAAAAGACACAAGCTCCATTAGTCCTACGCTTGGCTTTCAAATTACGGCCTTCACATTCGAGGGCTGCATGCTGAATATCTGGGATGTCGGCGGCCAACAGTCCCTTCGCAGTTACTGGCGAAACTATTTTGAGAGCACTGACGGGCTCCTGTGGGTCGTTGACAGCAACGACAGTGCTCGTCTGGAGGATTGCAAGCGCGAGCTGCACACTCTGCTACAAGAGGAGCGCCTCGCTGGCGCTAGCCTGTTGATATTCTTGAACAAGATAGACATCCCCACCGCGTTGCAGGCTGACGAGATTGCCGAAATACTCGACATCGATACCATTCGCAAAGGCAGACGACATGTCCACCTTTGCTCCTGCAGTGCCAAAACAGGTGAAGGCCTTTTGGAAGGCATGCAGTGGATCGCACAGGATATCTGTGACCGCATGTACTTCTCCAGCTGAGGCAATCGTATCAACAAAATGGGCAATGCAAGGAGCACACGGTAAAGAACATACCCCCGCGCCTCATTTGGATACCCATACACCTGCTGAGTCTTGCGGTGCCGTCATGCAAAAAAAGAAAAAAAGTTGAACCGCCTCACGATGCTGCATCTTGCACACTCACGAGACAATCTGACGAACGCACAGACCTCGTTTTCGCAGCCTGTGATGGACTCTATTCGTTTTGCCACTGTGCTGCATGGCACTGCGAGCACATCCATTACTTTTTTTCCCCTTTCTTGAAGATATTTGTGTCCTCTGACTCAAACACACACCGCCCAACCTGTTGTGCCTTTTCCTCTCCTCCTCTCCCTACTTCGGTTCGCTGTTCAAGTGCGAAGCATTCATTTTTCTCGTTTTCCCGTTTTCTCCCACACAGTTTCTCAGCTTCTGCCAAGGGGCTGGCAATCGCCAATGTCATGGTGGCTTACGGCAGTGGCTGTCGTGACGGCTGTGACCATCTTTGCACTTGCGGTTATCTACGTCACCAAGCTTGTGGATATCGAGGAGAGAGACTCTGCGTGGATCCCGCGCATTGTCGCGGTTGTAAGCGTTTGCGCTGCCTTTTATACGGTACTGCTCCTCCCTCTCGACGTCTCCTCAGCAGCGGAGGGTGACACTGCACCTGGCGTGGCTGTGGGCTCGCTGTGGCGCGTGGCACTCACAGCCTACTATGTGCTTCTCGTCACTGTGATCCCCTTCGCCATGACGCACAACGAGGCATGGCGACCCGAGCAAACCACCATATGCGTGCAGCTCCGTCCTGCACTGCTGACTACGTTTGTCTTCACCATCGTCATGCTTGGCCTCATGACGTGCGCCTGGATGGCCCTTGGCTATGTCGACGAAGAAAAGATGATGTCTACTACTGTTCCACAGAACGAGTCGGATGCGGTGCCTCAAGGCGATAGCACCACGAAACAGCTGATCGCACTTGACACTTTTGCGCTTGCCGTGGCAGCTGTCGTCGGATGGGTTGCTCTAATCGTTTTCGGCGGTGTCGGGTTAGTCGCTGTCCCGCTGCAAGGCATCCTCTCGTTTCGTCACCGTCCGCAACCAATCTCGGCGGCACAGTTTGAGACCGAACGGCTTCGTATTCACACCGCATCCGAGCGCCTCTTGGGACTGGGACGCCGTTTAGAGCGAGAAGCCGGCCCGACACCAGGCTTCCGTACTCGTAGGAAGATGCTCGCGCTCCGCCGCGACGCCAGACAGCTAGAAGCCGAATACGCCCAGCTGGAAACGGGCTTTCACCTGTCCGGTGGCTCTGTCATCCGGAGCTACATAAGTCTCTGCCTGTCATTGGTGTTTGCGTGCACAAGCCTGGTCTGGGCACTTCACATCCTTATATACCAGATCACTCACGTGCACCCTTTCTTGAACAACGTGCTGCTCAGCTTACAGGTGTTTTTCCCGATGGCTTCTACACTGGTGTACACATGGCTCGCGTGCTATCTTATGCTTTGCGTGGTCGTGGGGTGCTGGACAACAGGCGAAAGACTTGCCCTTTTCCCCGTCTTTGCGCTAAAGATGGGGAAAACCACACTCAACGCGCTCCTCTTCAACTGCACTCTTCTCCTTGTGGCCTCTCTGGCCGTGCTTCAACTGTGCGCCACCGGCTTCGACGAGTACACGAAGGGAACTGTCATTCTTTCGATGTTCTTGCAGACGGAGCAACTATTCGGTGTGAAAGTCGTCTTCACGCGCTCACCAATTCCGCTCGTCGCGGTTGGACTTGCGTCGTTGGTGTGGTTGCTTTTGTGTCCGCATTGTTGCCAAGGAGACGCTGAAGATGAGGACGAGTATGACCTGTAAGCCATCTTGGACACCTCACCGCCCGACTTCGGTGACACCGACCGACGAAGCCCGCTCGTTTTCACACATACCGCACCCGATGCTCTTGCTTGTCATCATACTTTTTTCTTGGTGTTGTTCGTTCTCTCCTCTCTCGCCTTGCCTATTCCTTCACTTGGCAACGTCACTCTCGTTCACTCGCTGCAAAGCCGCTTGTCGCGCCACACGCACACGGCTGTCTTCGCTGCTTCTTACACACACGCACACACAGCAATTAATATACCCGCTTTCAAAATGAAAAGACCGTTACCGTTGCCACTCCTCTTCTGGCACTCCTTACATCTACTTGCTCCCTTTCCATCATGTTCCCTTTCTCGTGTTGTCTGCTCTGTGGCTCAACGGCACCGGTCCATACACCGCTTTCATCGTTGGCTTCAGGCAACTGACCAGCTCAACCACATCCTTTCTCCCCTGTGTCACAGTCTCTTTCCTACTCATTGGCGGTGCTGACGCCTTTACCCGTATCGACCCACTCTATTGACTTTTGTTGTCCACACGCTTGCGGCACTCGCCAGCAGCAACTCTGTTTTTGTTTTCGTGGTACGGTACAGACATGGAGTGCTTGCACCACGTTCAGGCCGTCGTCATTCTGACAGATACGGGGAACCGTGTGTTCGCCAAGTACTACACGGGCGAGGACACGCCAGCGAGCTCCAAAGCGCTGGCTCCTGTGAGTGCACAACTGGCTCTAGAGCGAGCAATTCACCGAAGTGTGCGTGATGACATGCGCGGCGTTTCGATTGGATATGATGGCGACATTGCCGTGGTGGATGGCCATTCCGTCCTCTACCAGTTTGGTGAAGACGTGACGTTTCTAGTGATTGGTGACGCCGAAGAAAACGAGCTTGTGCTGCACTCCGTTCTCAAAACGTACATAGAGGCACTGAAAACACTGCTCAACACGACAGACCTGAACATGCGTCTGCTGCTTGAGAACTATGACGCTGTTTTGTTAACGACCGATGAAATGCTGGATGGCGGCCTCATCTTAGAGACAAACGCAGCAGCCATCGTCGGTGAGGTGCATCCGTACCTTTTGGATGACAACACAGAAGCCGCCATGAAGGCCCTTAGCAGCGTCAATCGCTATCTCCGCGAGAACCTGTGATGGTACGGTACATACCGATCACTGGGTCCGTTGCCGTGCCTCTGACCTTGCAGTCTACATCTGTGTGTTCGCGCGCGTGCAAGTGCACATACGCAGCATCCTTTCTTTTTACTGTTCGTGTAGCTGTGCCCCCTCTGTGTCTGTTTTGACTCTCGTTGTCGCCGTCTCTTGTCGTATCTACCATGAGGACCATGAAAAACAGGCTCCCTCCTCCCTCCCCAAACCACAAACGGCAGCACAGCAGGGGCTACAAATCTCCGCCCTAATTCCCCCTTCCTCTTGCCGGCGTGCTAGCAGACCTTAAACCCAACGGTGGCGAGGCCGAGAGCACAGCGCTACAAAATTTTCACCAATTGCTACGCTGTCCAGTAGTTGACGCAGGATAGCAATGCTCGCGTTCTCATCTCACGCAAGTGTGCGTGACGCGAATAGGACGCGGCTGCGAAATAGGATCCCACATCTCCTCACGCGTTCGCCCCCCGTCGTTGGCCGTGGCCGCGGTCTGGCATCGACCCATCTCCCATTCCACACATTGCACGCCTCATCTACCTTCTGCCCATCCACGCGGCTGCCCTTTTCCTTTTCTATCTCTGCCTTGCTGTTGCCGCACCTTTCCCTCTTGGTACCACCTCCTCCCGTGGCAACCTCTTGCAGGTTAGTAGCTTTTTCTTTTTTTTCGTTTCCAATCATTCACAAACCGATACGCAGCACTTAGTCGCTTAAAAGAAGATGATGAAGCCCACCGCTCCCACGCACATGGCTCAGGGTATCTGGGCCGGCTTTCGTTACTACGTCGGCCACTTCTTCTACCCGAACATGTACCGTGAGTTTCTCTCTGTTCAGAACGCCCACAAGATCGAGCGCGCGCTCCGCCTCCAGAAGGCCATCAAGGCCAACAAGATCGATTACCGTGCCCTCCTTGCACTCCCCGTGACGGACCACGCTCACCCGTACAAGATGGAGTACCCGTGGGAGAAGATCATGCAAAGCGACTCCCGTGACCTCGGTGTGTACGGCAAGTGGTACGCGAACAAGATGATGTGCTTTTACGAAGGCCTCCAATTCCACAAGTTCGGCTGCCTTCAAGACGATCTCATCAACGCCCACGGCTGGTGGAACCGTGCTGCCCGCACCCGCGCCCCAAAGGACAAGATTGTGCACGGTGACCGCCGTGTGATGCGCGCCCGCGTCCTCAAGGACAAGTACATTTACGAGAAGAAGGACCGCTGGGTGCACCCTTGCGACAACGTGGCCTACTTTGGCCCCTACGTCATGATGGTGGCCGACGAGTGGGAGGAGAAGTGGGGCTTCTTCGCTGGCCAGGAGGTCGAGTACTAAAACAGGAATGAAAAAAAAAAGTAGCGTCTAGGCTGGAAGAAAAAAGAACGCTCAAAGTGGCCTCGACGTGTGACATAACAAACGAGAAGGGGCGTAGTCGAAATGCCAACACAGAGAAAAGTAAGAGAGACAAAGAAAAGAGAAGCTGATGGTTGGAAACAGTCGACAGAGGTCGAAAAGAACTGACACCTTTCAACTGTGCCTTTCTTTTTCTTGTTTTTCTCATCGAACGTCTTGTTGCCTTTCTTTTTCTTCCGCTTTGGCTTCTTACGAAAAAGGTGAAAGTAGTTGCAGTTGACACTTCCGGTTGCAACAAATGGGGGAAAACTTTCTGAATAGCACGTTCTTTTTTTTTTCTCCGATGTGTCGTCCTCTTCCTCTGTTTTTTTTCTTCGATTAGGAAACACGTCAAAGTAGTAGATTGAATCGCAAGCTGAAGTGGTCAATTGCCAGTTAAAACAAGCAATCGAATAACAGTGTGCCGTGCTGTCAGAAGGCCGCCTGCTGTCTGCCATCACCGTCGCGCACCTGCGCAAACGTCCCGCACGACTCTCTGCCAGCTGGGCAGATGTGTCCAAGGTGTCCAATGCGCCGTTGAATATGCCCGTCCGCTGCAGGTTGGAAAGTATTCGTATCGGTTGCCGTTGTGCTCACACGGACAGGCGAGGAAGCACATTGTGTGTTGGCTTTCTCCAATCGAACATGTGCTACTGGCTTTGGCCGGCCTCGATGCTGAGTGTCTCAACACGGCCGTCTGCGGCATCCTACGTCACACACACCTCTACATTTTTGCATCTTCCTGCGTTTCTTATCCCCCCTTTCCGACCACGCCTTTAAAAAAAGAGTGAAACAACCTACCATACTCACTCAAACACACAAGAACGATCTGCCGATGCTTCACTCATCCCCAGGCCATAACGATGGGCGGCGGTGCCGAGCCGAACGAATGGCAAACAGCGGCCACTACTACGCCGCAGCGGTGACCACCTATGTAACCGATGAAGCCCGTCTGGCGGCGCAAGCTGCTCGCCGTCAACAGCTGGAGGATGAACAGGAGCTGCAGCAGCAGGCTTTTTCACGTGCGAAGCAGATGATGCAGACCCAGATGTCTGAATCTGCTGCGGAACGGTCAGCTAGTGTTGCGGATAGCAACGCAGCGGCGATGGAAGCGATTCGTGTGGCACACGACAACCTCTTCGCGCTGTATGCAAAACGTGAGAGCACCATTATGGACCGCCAACCTATTCAACAAGCGCCTGGTACACTCCACTTACAACGTGCTGAAAAACGCATGGCACTCCAAAAGAGGTATGTAGAAGCGGCCATTCTGCAGCAGCTTGCACACAGCTCCCAAAGTTCAGCCGAAGATGTTGTGCGGGAGCAGCGCCAAAGGCAACTGTGCCAACAGGTGACAAGGTACGCCGGGGCACTCGATGAAAAGGAGCGCATACTCGAAGAGGGCCTGCACGCGAAACAGCGTCTTGCCGAGCAAAAAGGAACACGTGACGTGGCGTGCGGCAAAGCCCGTCTGGCACACTTGGAAAGTGAATTGCTGACCACGCAGGCACGGCAACGGCGCCAGCTTCATACACTCGGATTCGTGCCGACGACATCTGCCACCCAGTCAGCAAAGGCCCACCGGGGCACACAACTGGAGCGCATTGTGCTGAGCAACACGCAAACGACACCGTCGCTGTGTGAGGCTTACGGGCATCTTTTGGAACAGTAAGCGTCAACCACCTCATTGGCACTTTTTAAAAAAAGTTTCCTCTTGTGCCGCACGGCAACGCCAGCTGTGGTGTTTTTTTGACGTTTTCCTCTTTCCTTTTTCTAGGCTCAATGTACAGTTGCAGGGTATCCACCCATACGCACACTCCACACACATTGCACGTTTATTGCTGCTTTGTCGGTAGCGTTCCTCTCGTTTACAGCGTGTCTGACTTTTTCGCTCACCGATGCTTGCATCGCGCGCACAGTGTTTTCTTCTTCTGCTTTTTTTTTTGAGGTCGACACACCGTAGTTTTTCCGCGACGTTGCGCAACGGTTGCGGGGACGAGCTCGTTCACGCTCAATAACCTCTTCCCACTCTTTTTCAAGAATGGCACACACAGCAGGCGAGTATATTTGAGACTCGATGATCACCTCTTCACCCGTTTTCCACCTTTCCCCCACCACATTTCCGCTCGGCTTCTCTCCCTCTTCTCCCTCTTCTCCCTCTTCTCCCTCTTCTCACACATTGGAAACACTCGCAAAACTTACAACACACCTAAAGATGGTCGCCACTATCTTGTCCGGCGCGGAGGCCACTCGCGCCTCCCAGGCACTGTTCGAGGCGAACGTGGACTTGCCGCTCACGACAGAGCAAGCACGCCGTGTTGCGCAGCTGGACTTCTTTAAGCGCTGGTACCTTCTTTGCCACGCCGTGTACATGGGAGGTACTGTTGTCCTCGGTACAGTTGTTCTCTACTTTTTCGAACCCCAGACAAACCCCGTGGACGTTTTCTTCGTCGCAATGTCAACGGCGTGCAACTGTGGTCTCCAGACGATCGACGTTGGGCAATGGCACGACCGAACAAACTGGGCGAGACGCGTGTTCATGCTTCTCGGTGGGGTCGTGCTGACCAGCTCTTACCAGCCGCTTTTGCGTATGCTCATGCTATTTCGTGTTCGTGCAGTATTCGATCGGCAGGAGACGGATTCCCCCTCACAGGCTCGCACGCGCACCCAGAAACGCCGCTGTGCTGACCGCCTGTGGCGCACTTCTTTACTTTGTGCGATCACTCCCCTCATCTACTTTGCTTGCGTTGTTGTGTGGATGTGGCTGGCGCTTTGGCTGTTCAACACTTCTTCTTTGTCAGCTGTTGCGGCACTCGCCATCACACTTGATTCATTCCATGGCTGCGTTTTCTCCTCTATGGAAGCATTTGCCGACGACGGCATTGTCGTGGGACTTGTGGCTCTGGCTTGCGCGCTAGGTTTCACAGCTTTCCCGGTCGTGCTGCGCACGTTCATGCGACTAGAATGGACTGTGTTGCGTGTTTTCCAGAAAGTCTGGCCTCACATCACCTTGCACGCCAGCTTGTCCGCTCCTCGCACCCCCACCCGTGGCGGCGTCTTCCATCGTGGTGATGAGGACGGCCACCCTGAAGAGCAGCGTATTCTTCTTGAGAGCGACGACGCAGACGACGAACCAGACGTCACCTCAGCCGTCGGTAGTGTGTGGGACAACGCATTCCAGGAGGTGTTGAGCTCGAAACACGGTGGCTCTTTCCACCCCTTCTTGTTCCAACGCAGTGAAACGGCGTACCTTGGCTGTGCGTGGCTCGCCTTGACTTGCTTACAGGCCGCTCCGTTCTGGTTCCAACAGTGGGGACATGTGCTGGCTCCCTTCTCGCTGAGGTACAAAATTTACGTATCCATATGCCAAGCCGCTGTCGTCCGCTTTGCCGCGGCGTCGTTCGTCCCGCTGCGCGAGTTCACGAACGCCCACGTTGCGGTGACGATCCTGGCAATGTATCTGCCCGCGCTGCCCATTTCTACTGACCGCACCTACCGCAAGTGGAAGCAGATGTTCCGTACCTCTGTTGTCCGCCTGCTCACCTCGCGTCTCTTCTGGCTATTTGCGGCAATGGTGAGCGTTATCTTTGCCTCGGAACCGCACCTCGGTCATCGCCTGTACAACACTCGCTTCGACATGATGACACGGACATTCTTTGAAGTCATCAGCGCCTACTCGGGCTGTGGGCTCTCGCTTTCCCTCCCATCCGCGCCAGAGGTTTCCTTCAGCGGTGCAACGGGCACATTCAGCAAACTGGTCATCGCGGCTGTCTTGTTCGGTGGGCGACACCGCTTTGTGGACCTTGGCTATGACCTTGGCCTTGGTACCCTTGAGTCCCAGCCCTTGCATTCGCCGTAGCCTCGGCGTATGTGTAGGCGACCACAAGCTCGCAGGTTCTTCTCTATCATCTCCGTCTTGGTTCACCTACGCTCATACGCCTTTTTTTTTTCAGTTTTCCTCTCTCCTCTTGCTTACGTTTCGCTCGATGCTTGACTCCTTATTTTTGGTTACTCCCCAGGGCGTACGCGTGCGTTTGCATAGGCGTTCCTCCCCACCCCGCGTGTGTGTGGCAGTAAGCCGCTGGTTAGTTCGCGTTTGACGGAGCTGAAAAGAAATGAACTTTCTCTCGTCTATGGGAAAACGACTATTGCACTGATTCTCTTACTCTGCTCCTCCCATGTCTTCTCCCTCTCTACCTCTCTCTCACACACACTGCTTCACCTGAGAGAACGCACTTGTGTTTAGGTCACACAGTTCTCGCTTTCATTCCCCACCATCTCGCGTGCAGGACAGAATACGAGCATTCAAACAACGACAACAACAGCAAAAAATGCCCCCCAAGATGCCGCCTGGTCCTGACTTCAATCGTGTCGCTGCTGAAGCGCGCAAGAAACTGAATGCCTACGGCGGTCTCGGCAACATTGTCGGCCTCTCTGCTCTCGTCGGGCTGGGCGGCATTGGCGTGTATGGTCTCTACAACTCTATTTACTTTGTGCAGGGTGGCTTCCGCGCTGTCAAGTTCAACTGCGTCACCGGCCTGTTTGACCGGACTTTTGGAGAAGGCGCCAACTTTGCGATTCCCTTCGTTGAAACCCCCGTCATTTTTGATATCCGCAACCGCCCTATCGAGGTGCCGACAGCGAGCGGAAGCCGCGATCTGCAAACCGTGAATATGGCTGTCCGTGTTCTTTTCCAACCAAACGTTGACAACCTGCATCACATCTACCGCGAGCTCGGTGTCAACTACTCCGAGACAGTCCTGCCCTCTCTGATCAACGAAATCATTCGCGCCGTCATCGCTCAGTTTAACGCGGCTGACTTGCTCACCAAGCGGCCGGAGGTGAGCCATCGTATTGCGATCATGCTTGCTGAGCGGGCAAAGCGCTTCAACATTGAGATCACAGACGTTTCCATCACACAGATGAGCTTTGGTAAGGAGTACACGGCGGCTGTGGAGGCAAAACAGGTGGCCCAGCAAATGGCTGAGCGTGCCAAGTTTCGCGTTGAACAGGCGCTGCAGGAAAAGGAGGCGGCCATTCTCCTCGCTCGAGGTGAGGCAGAATCTGCCACGCTTGTCGGCAACGCCGTGAAGAAGAACCCCGCCTTCCTGGAGCTTCGTGGCCTGGAGGCAGCACGATCGATTGCAAAGACCCTTCGTGAGTCGGGTAGTGGCCGCTACATCCTCGATAGCAGCTCTCTGTATCTCAACGTGAAGGACCTCAAAATTGACGCACACCAACGGTAGGCACGGACGCAAATGAGGTTGAAAAATTGAAAGTAACCAGACGCGACAAGTAGGGGAGGGAGTGAGAACTTGAGGGGAAGCGGGAGGGAACGTGAGGAAGCCTGTGATCGTGGGAACCTGCACTCACTGCCAACGCCACTGAAGCTGCGGCGCCGCTGCGTTCTTTTCATCCCACTCACCTCTTTTTTTTTTGTGCTCCGTCGCAAACTGCTGCCGCTATTTACAACTCTTTTTTCTTCTGCGTCGGCACACACACACACACACAGCGCACACGTGTTACTTCTTTCTCGTCGTTACTCTCCTGTATTTTCGTGCGCGTCGCCGTAGTAGGTGTGTATGGTCGAGGGCGCGCCGGAACATCATCACAGAAAGAAAGCAAAGAAAAGTGATCACGGTCACAACGAACAGACGGTTCATTCCAGGCAATACCTACAAAACTACAAGCAGCACCCATGAAAACCCATATTAGGATGGCGGATTCTCCCGGTCCATGCGCGTATGTCCGCACTTTCGTGAGTGCGGGGAAAAACACGTAGTTTGTCGTTTCTTCGTTCTGCACTGCTTCGGAGTGGTGCCGCGGAAGTACATTCTACAAGCGAAGTTGCCGGTTAGGTGACTTGCCTGCGCTCACTACACGTGGGGGTTTTATTCAACACACACACAAAAAAAAAAAGAAATAAAACAGTCTGCGCGCGATGCTTGTGCATGTGCACACGGGACATCTAGATGCACTTCAGACTCAATAGAGCAACACTGGTTAACTATCTCTCAAAGTTTCAAGATCGACAACCTTCGCGCGTGAGGACATCTGTGAGAGTCATTTACGACACAGCGCACGTGAGTGCCGCCATGCGTGACGGACGCCCTAGTGCTGTTCCCGCCAAGTACACCCCCTGCTTTCCTTACATTCACTGTTCTTCGTTGGTCCGGCCTGCCGGTCGTTTCTAGAAGGAAATTTATTTGAACATCACCGAGAGCAAAAAAAAATCGCTTTTCTTATCCCACTTTTTCACTTCAGTGCCCACCATGTATTTTCTTTGCAGTGGGCACCGTATGGCGCACAAGAGCGTGTGCGTTACTTTCCTACTTTTCCTCTGTGTGTTTTGCACCTTTGGCAGCGCTGCCACATGCTCACAGGGTCAGGTTAGCAGTGGTGGGTCTTGTGTGCCCGACACCAACAACATTCATGATTACTTTATCATGCGCATCGACCAGGATCTTAGCTCCAGCTCTACGATCTTCGGTGGCGACACAGTCTCCTCTGACCAGCCTCTATTCCAAGTGTGCCCCAACGTTGGAGCCGCCGCCGTGCGTTTGTACTACCAGGAACGCCAAGACAGTCTGTTTTCTCGTGTCGCGTGGTACCCTGAGATCAAATCCAGCTCGAGGCACGTTGTCTTTGGTGCCGAAGCTCGCGGTAACTGGGACTGGCTAACTGACGAGAACAATTTTGACAAATTTCTGGAACCAACTGCATATGAAACAGGCTGGGACAAAGCGAAATTCAGTGTCGACCGATTCACAGACGACCCGTCTTCAACGTTCCAGCGCGTCGCAGACCGATATGAACACTTTGACGTCACTCCTCCATCTAACGGAGCAGGCGCGTATCCAACTCTGAATCCTGCACCAGAGCCTAACGCTGTGACGAACGTCAGCACAACCAGTGAGCCAAGGCGTCTGCAAATGGATGTTGTCACCGGCTACTGGCACAACAGCCGTCTGCTCTACAGCCCTGTCTACGTCGCCTGCGAGCGTGCTGTTGCTATCCCAAAGCCTTCCGTTGCTGTGACTCGCACATCTTTCCGCAGTGGTGCCAACCCGCGCTACGGAGGCAACTGGG